>CABFWB010001417.1:105430-137222 GCA_902151455.1 Timema bartmani
AAAAAAAAAAAAAAAAAAAAAAAAAAAAAGTATCTAACTACATGAGACATATGATCATATTATAAAGGACAAACATATCTACTGATTCGAGTGTAATTGTGTATTTAACTTGATTCCTGGTTAATCAGTTGTGAAATGGCCTCTTAAGAAACACACTTTACTACAAACAATATGGTACTTTTTGAATATTCGCTTCTAGGGGTATGCGAAGCTTCAAAACTTTGACTTGGCTTCAAAGCGAAGATTAGCTTCGGTTCAGGTTTGAAATATTTTTTTTTCAACTATGGGTTTGCTAAGTCCACTTTTTCCATTCGAAGCGAATTCGAATCTAATAAATTAAATATTCTCAAAGCTGAATCGAAGTTCAAATATTTTCTTTTAGTTGTTTTAGGGTTGAAAAAATATTATATTGTGATTATTTAAATTAGGTTATGCAGTTAAATATTAGAAAATGTTTTATTGCACAATTGTTTGTAATATTTCATATTACTCTGATAAATTAAGCTACTATCACAACATGCAATTTTATTTCTTCAGATTTTTTCATATAAATATTGATTTGTAATGTACAAAACAGCTCAGATTGGTTATAATTGAACATAAATTGAGTATTTTAGCTGTCAATATTTCTACTGGCGAAGCTTTGAAGCCAGAATTTGTTTCGAAGTGGTGCTGTTAATATAAAATTATGAAAGAATTTGTGATTTGTTAAGGCATATTTTACACATTTTAGATGCAATACTTTAACTTAGGCCTAATGTAAAATACAGATACTTTAATGAACCTATAGCTAGAGTTCCAAACACCTTAAGATAGCCCATTTTATCTTCCAGGATAATGCATCAAGTACAAACCTGTAACGAATCCTCCAGTTGTCATCAAACAAGCCTCCCTCCAGTTCTGGAAGAAGTAACGTGATTGCTTTATCTGCATACAAGTTCACAATCCTCTGTCCAGCTTTCAGAGCTGTGTCACGAACATATTCATTCTCATCTGCTAAGGCCTAGAGCAGAAATAAAAATAGGTACTTTAAAACTTGCCTTGCCACTATATTAAATAATCCATTTTTAGAATCTGAACCAATATTAAGATCAATTTGTATCAAAAATAATGAGTAGGGACTGACTCCTCAAACCTACAGATTCTCATGCAAGATTTCTGGATGGAAAAATCCATAGTTTTTTAATATCCTTATTTAAGATTAATGTGAAAAAAAATTCTTTTCCTCAGATTTTAAACCAGAAGTAATTTTTTTAGCACTGCGTCTTACTATCTGTTTGGGTTATACTAATTATGCCAATGGTTTGAGAGATAAGAAGGTTATATTTATAGGAAGTGTTCTCACATTTGCACGGACATAGAGTGGAAAACCATTTTGGAAAAATCAGCCTCAGTACACTCTACCAAGATTCGAACCTCAATCTCCCTGTCATGAGCAGTCTAAAATACTGCGAGAGTAGCATGTTAGATCATATGGCCATCGAAAGTGGTTTTGTATTCCAATTAATCCATCCATAGAAAAAAAATCATATATAGTAACTAAAAAAAAGCCATTACAAAATGAATATATACTTTTAGAATAGGGTTGATGATCTGCCCAATGTATGGAGTGAATTCATTTGTGAAAGCAACTGGCATGTAGATGAACATCATGATGTATCCATCCTTAACGTGAGGTGCTATGTCTGTCCGCTCAGCTGTGCTGATTATCTCTGCAAAAACATAACAGATAAATCATTCTACTATATCATATTATTGAATTCTTGTCATTGATAAATAGGGGTTCTGTGGTGTGTGTTATTTCTTCAAATTTGAAACAAGATAAAATATTAGTCAACTTTGTGATCTATCTTTGGTGAAACAATCAGTTCCGAAAAATAAAAAGAGGGTTTCACAAATTTATGTTGGATTCTCATTTCTAAGGCATATTATTTTCCTTTTCCCCAGGTGCTCCTTCTGAAATACCAGTAGTTGGTTTATTTTTTAATAAGTTTTTTTATTTTTATTTTTTGATAATGTAAATAGTTCCCCTTTTCCCCGTCACACAATGTCTTATTTGAATTTGTCACTTTTTCCTGTACCTTCTTCCAATTATGTCATAGGTAGAGAAACCAAAATATCGCAAGACATGCTTTTACAAACTTTTACTAGCATATTAAAATGAATATAAAAATACTTTTAAAGTTCATTTTAGCATTTGTACATGTATTTTATATATAAAAAAATAGAACAAAATTGGATCTTTTCCAGAAATTGACTATTTAGCAAATAATAGATAATTACTATTATTTTAATGAGAATTGATTATTTATATATTTATTTAGTAAGAAACATAATCATTTCTTTTTTTGCACTTATATTTGACACAGTTTTATTAGGCGCTCTGGATACATGTCTTTAAACAAAGGTACTCTTAAAATTTTCATTTTTTACTCCAAGTCAAATGTTAGCCTCAGAAACACCAAACTAGTTAGTGGCCTGCACGTTATTTGTGTGTTGAGACTCGTGTCTTGCTGATGATTAAAACTTATAGCTTCTTCTCATTCCCTTGTTTACTTGAAATGAGGACCTTTGCAACATCACTCACGTGCGGATCTGCCATGGTTGGTTTTTTCACATCAGAAACAGAGCACAGACACTAAACACCTAGCTACTTAATTTCCAGTAGTTACAATGAAGGGTGGAAATACTCCATCTCCCCACTTTGACATTAGGTTTATTATTAGACATGTCCATTTCCTGTTTGTCTCTTATGTTATTTCTTTTTACATGTCCCGATTTAAGTGTCCTATCATTCTTTACCAATTTCCATTTTCTCCCTTTTGTTTTTGTTTCCACTTTTAGGAAGTTAGGTTGTGCGTTTCACACTCCTGTCTGATGAGTTTGCCATCACTCGTCATCATTGTGAAACCCCTCCAGCTTGATAGGTAGGATTTTGGGAACAAGATCTTCGCCAACGCTGTCTGTACAGGAACATTTTTCATTCCATCATTCTTTTCTAGCTCTCTCCTTTCTTATCTACGTCTTCCTTTATCTGGTCCAACCACCTCCTTCTAGGTCGTCCAACAGGTCTCCTGCCCCCTGTCTCTTTTTCCGTGTATACACATGGTGTTCTTGTGTCTTCCATTCTTTTCACATGGCCGACCCATTTGAATCTTAATGATTCCTTCACTCCTAAGTCTTCATTCTCATCCTCTATCTCTCAGGGTCTTCTGCAGGTTGTTTATAAAAATCTCATTTCACATGTTTGCAGCTTAGGGTGTCCAGTCAAAATATATTTTAAAATTCCCTGACTTTTCCAGGTTTTCCAAATCCAATTTACAACTTTTTCAGTAACTACTTGGGTCATTCTCAAATTGAGGGACAAATAGAGAATAAAAAATGTATAATTTATTGCATGATTATACAATTTTTTCATGTTTTTTTTTTAGTTTTACCAAAGTGACTACCCATAATCCATCACTCCACTAACGCTGTTTCAGATGCACATAAATATGTTATAATCTCTAAAATTCAAATAAAATATGTATCTTTACTAAGTATAACATATTTTTTAACAATTATAAAAAAGATACATTTTTATTGATTTATTGGAATTAGGATTTTGTAAGTGAAGAATCATACAAAATTCATGTGTTAGTGATGTTAAATTTTCCATAATCCAAAGAAAATTAAGTTTTACATTTCTCAGTTTTTTTAATGTTTTTAATAGCTCAAATGTTAGTAATATATATAATACATTTTTTTTGTAAGATTGTTAATGAGAAATAAGTGATTTTATTGGCGTTAGCGAAGTGATGTTTGGGAAAACAGCATTTACATTGAAAATTTCACTTTACTAACGTGAGCTATGTGACTATCATTAGTTTCGTCACCTATCTGACGTCAGTGAGGTGATGACACCATTATCGTCACCAAGCATCGTTAGCAAAGTGATAACACCATTTTCGTTACCAAGCAACGTTAGCTAAGTGTGCATTAGCAAAGTGAGTGTTAGAGAAGTGAGGTTTTTGGTGGACTTTTGAGTTTCATAACTATAATACAAGTATAAAGCTGCAAACAAACAATGAGGTTAGTTCCTGCCTAAGTACAGGAAAACAAAGCACTATGGCTACTGGGGAACAGCGAAGCATTCTGGAAGGTTTTAGCTCCATATTCAAAATATCATGTTTGTCTAGTGTATTACTTGAGGACAAACAAACATTGATTAAAATGTAAAAATTCATGAATAATTTATTGAAATGGATTATTCAAATGATAATAGCAGTACTATGGGAATATTTTACCGTGGTTATATATTTTTTACTCTTTTTCTTTACTTTTGTATAGAACTTCAAACTTTGAAATTAAGAGGTGGGGACAGTCAGCGACGTGATGAAAGGGACTTTTAATAATTATTTGGTCTAATTTGTTTTGAATATTATCAAATTTATATGTTTCTATCAAATTTTATACACTTTCTACTACTAAAAAAAGTGTGTTGTTTGTTTTAAAAACAACAAAATATTTATAAAGGCAGGAGACAGAAATTGTACTTCAATGTGAGAATGACCCATATATTAAAAACATTATTTTACTAAGATCGTAACTTAATGTAATACTATTTCTAAATACCGTACATACATCATCTGAAATTGTGTTACTCTATGCAGGAGTTAAAAAATTTCACTCTAAAACAATGAGCAATTGTGAGGTGCGATCTAAGTTAGAATTCAATTGGATCCTATTGATTACACTAGTACAGTTAAAATTTTTTGCAAGAAACATTCTTTTTTTAGTTTCTTCTTTCAATAGCGTAATCAAATTATCGCACATGCGCATAGCCATGGCTCAACTTTGGTTAAAAACATTCAGAGAGAGGAATGAAAAGATGAAACAAAAATCACACGTTGACTTTGAGAACTCAGATTAGTATGCTCAACTGTGTTTAAAAAGATTCGCGGTGACTATTAACTGGAAGAAAAATGTTATTTTGACTATTGTATATGAAAGTTTTTTATTATTTTAATGAATGTGTGAAAATTCCATAAATTTGATCAAATTCCCTAACTTTTCCTTGACCAAGCAAATTCCCTGACTTTTCCCTGTTTTCCAGGTCGCTGGACACCCTGAGCTAACTCAGCTCTTTCTTATTTACTGTGAGTTCAGATAGAATGAAATCTAGGTCAAGGAATTGGGCGCTAATGATTGATTTTCTTCAAGAGGTAGCCATTACCTCTTGTCCAGTGTCAACAATGTAAAGTGTGAACTGTGTTTTTCTTTTCATCGTAAAAGCCATATTGTTTTCTTTCCCTTTTATATATGTATGAAAAACCAGTTTCCCACATACCTTCACTCATACAAGACACAATGCAATATGTTTCAATTAAGAAGATGATGGGAACTGGCACATCAATGGATCAAAAAGTGTAGAAAACCACCCAACCTAGATATTCGTTAAATACAATCCAGAAAATAAATTAGCACCACCTACCATCAACAGAGTAATAGAGAAACCTTCAGAGAATCTCAACTCCACCAGAGAAGTTTGCATCCTTATCAATCAATTTGGCATCACTGAAGACAACATCCTGTTCAGTCTAACTACTACTACTACTTCCTGAGGAAGATGTTATAATAGCATCAAAATATTTAAGTGTGTGTAGATATGTGTTATTGTTTTTACTTTTATTTGTGCTCTACTATTCTATCATTTTATTTATTACAAATTAATTGAATCTTGAAACATACACTGATAAAATTACAACAGTGAATACAGTATTACTGACCTGGCATAAGTTTGTGTAGTTTTTCAACCCCAAGGCCCCCGACCACTTCGCTCAGTCCTTGTGCCGCCCCTGAGCGGTCCACAGAGCTTGTCTCCGAGGTAAGGGTTTGCATTAGCCATGGCAGCAGGTCCTCAAAACTTGACTCTCCCATTCCACGAACCATGGCACCCAGAGCGCGGGCTGACACACTGCGGACCTGTTTAAAATTGCAACACATAATTATTATTAACACCAAGCGAATAGTAGTGTTTGTATCAAGCTATATATAGCTCATACATGGTTGGGAGGGTTGTAGATGACAGCTAGGAAAAGTTACCAAACATCCAGTCACCAAATTATATGATCTGCAAGACCGTTATGTTGAGTTGTTGTCACTTATTGCAGTCAAAACTTTCACAACAAACATTTTGTTTTTAATTATTGTTTCGTTTAACAGTTTTTTACATTAATGAAACAAAAACATATAAAAATAACCATTTGGATGTTTCTTATTTTTTGAAAGCAGTGTCAATTAATTAACTTGAAGGTTAAAAATGCTTTTCAAATGAGAGCTTTTAAATTGCTATGTTCACTTAGTAAATTAAAATGGCGAGCCAAGGTTATATTTTGAATTTTAATATTTTGTATAGCTATTTCTCTAAGTTATAAAAAACATTTGTTTTATTAGAGTGGCCAGTGTGAATATAATTTTCAATTTATCATTTCATGTACTATAAACTATAATATATCTTGTTGCCATAAACGCAAAACAAAAAACATAATATTTATATTAATTTATTTTGTTCTTTAAATGAGTTATGAAAATGCCAATTGTACAGTAATCCTTAAGAAAATATTAATAGACTTCTTTGATAGCACTTTTTTAATTAATAAAATAGTATTATTAAGCAAATAAAAATAATTTCCAAATGGGTTGACATTAGTCAATGTCTGCAATAAAGAACCCTCTGCTATCTATCAGATACCACCCTTCCAACCATGGATGCTCTATAATGTAGTACATGCAAAATATATTAATAAAACAAGTAACACATGTTTAGAGCTGAATTAAACATATACATTCTAACTCAAGTTTTATTGTGAATAAATTGAGATACCAGCTAAAATATTATTTATCTTCTTCAAATTTATGTTACACAATTATATAAATAACAATCTTTTAAAGTCTTTATCACACGGTTGCAATAGAAATAATCTTTACTTTAGGGATGGACGGGAATTACATTTTTATATCGAGACAGGAAATGAGTCAAAATATTGGTATCGGGACGGGAACAAGAAATTATAAAAATGATGCTTTAGATTAATCCTAAATTAGAAATATATGTTGTTTTTATACTATTATTATTATTATTATTTAGCACCGCGTCTTACTACCCGTTCGGGTTATACGCTTAAGTACTAATTACACTACTGGATTAAGAAATGGGAGGTTGAATTTAGAGGAAGTGAACCCGCATTTGCGTGGAGGGAGAGTGGAAAACCATTTAGGAAAAACCACCCCCAAGTTCACCCGACCGAGATTCGAGCCTCGATCTCCCCGTCCTCGGTGGTCTGACTCAACACGACTGGCGCGTTAGCCAACTACACTACCGAGGCGGGTCAAAATGATTCTATTGACATGAGAAAATCCTTTAAAATGTTTTTTCATCTTTACTTATTTCTCAAAATAACATATAGAACTGTACTGTTCCCAGTCATTTTGAAAGCAAAGGGTGAACTGAGTACCAATGATGCCATATTTTTAAATAAATTATCTTATGTGATAAACAAAGGTAAGTACCAAATCCTTGAAGTCTATTTAATTGCCAACATCTTATAAGAAAACGTGGTTTAGTAGTGACAGCGCGGCCGCTACCTCGCTTGCTAAATACACTAGTAGAAATGGGCCCTTGTTCCTCTTAATTTAAAACATAATTTAGTCTAGTGCTCTATTCCAAATAACCTTATGTATGGCAAACTAATACAATTGAAAAAACTAATAGTTGATAGCTATTACCAAGGATTAAATTATTTACGTGTAAAAGTATATTTTATCAATTGAAAAATTTGTTATGTAACTTGGGGCAGTGATCAAGTTTTAACGCTTCAATTTGCATGTAAAAATGATGGAGAGGTGTGCAAACTGTTGATTTAAGCATATTTGTCAACTTAGACAATGCCCAAAAATAGATTTGGCTTTGACAAGAATGAAGCTTCGTAAGTAAAAATATTGACAGCACAAATACATCTACATGCAAACATTACTCACAAATACATCTACATGCAAACATTCCTAAGGTTATTGTTGTTTAATATATATATATATTTATTAGAGATGGGTCGAATCCACTATTTCTCGAATCCGAATCTACATTTTATTTTCGAATCTCGAATCCGAATCCTAGCAAATTATTAGAAATTTTAATTATTTACAAATAGACCGACATTACACAATATAGGCCAAAACTGTAAATTAAGATTTATTTCAATCATGCTTTCAATTTTAATCAACCCCAACCACCCCTCGCAAAATACAGGTTAAAATCCAGACAAATTAAACAATCTAGACTCATATTATTGTTTGAAAATCAAATCAATCAAAATTTGAGTATCTTTTAGTTATTTTTAAAAGTGTTGTTAGAATGAGTTACGTTTCTAAGAAAGCATGTGAAATAAACAGATTAGGCTTACTAAACTTTAATCATCATGGAAGGATTATAATTTATTTTAGTAAGAAAGTAAAAATAAAAATACAAACGGATATTTTTAATAAAGAATAAAACAACATGCTTAACAACTAAACATACATTGGAAATAGTAAACTCATTAATTCCTAAGTATGTTTTATTATTATTTTATTATTATATCCCTTATCTTCGTGTAGAAAACAAGAAATATATTCGATTCTTGCGATATATCGATTTCTAAGAATACATTCTATTTAAAACACGAACAAATTTTCGACTCCAATATGTTCATTCCCATTTTATAAGGCAGGACTAAGTTTGAATATTTTTACAATTACTTCAATAACATATTTAAAAAAATAATAAACTCTTAGTTAAAATCAATTTAAAAACAAATTATGAATTAGCAAATCGTTATTTGATTCTTAAAACTCGAGAGCGCTTACTAAGTGAACAGATTACCAGAATCGATTTTAAACAAACAATCGATATACAATACAAAAGCCGGTAGGCGTAAATAAACAGTTTTATCGATCTCTGATTGTCGAGAGTATTTATTTTTCATGAAATCTAACAAAATGTCTAACTTAAGGATCGTATGCAATAAATTGGGGTTATTTGCATAGTTGTAGATAATTCAAACCAGTTGGGTACTAAGAATTAAGAGTATCTTTATTTTAATCATCACTCTCGCAAGTAAATATAATATACGTCATGGCCGACTTTTTATCGTTTGTAATGGCGGCTGACTTTGTATAATGGGTAATGTGTTCTTATTTCTGTTAAAAAAAGCAATGATTTGTTTTATTTATTTCAAGTTTATTTGTAATTCTGGTTTTGATTTTTTGTTTTTGAAGAGTTTTAATGTGTTCATTAAAATATTTTCAAGATTGTTCGTGAGGTGAAAGTTTTAGAAATGAGCATGTGCCGAAACGGTCGAGTCCAAGTTTCCCATAGAGGTGGGAGGGTAGGATAGTAGACACGTAAGATTTTCCACACCTATCAAATATATATATTTTTTTAAATAATGATTTTATTCATGAAAATCTCTTTTGTCCGACAAAATAAAGATTACAGATTAAGTTGTGCTTTTCAAGTAGGCCTAACTAAGTAATATTTGAATTCAAATAATATGCTTTGTTAATGAGGTGAAAGATTTGACCATCGAATCCTCGAATCTCGAATACTTGTCAGGATTCGGTGGATTTGAGGATTCAAAGATTCGAGTGGCCCATCTCTAATATATATATGATAAAAATTGGTAGTAATCAAATAACTTCTTGTAGTAGTAACATAATTTATCAATTTTGGCTGAAATATCTACATTTTTGCAATAAAACCCTTGTGTCTTTTATTATATGCACATTTTTTTCCAACATAAAACGATTTTTATAAAAAATTGGAACTTCGTTTTGGCATCAAGAATATTACTTCTCTTCAAATTGAAAAAGTGAATTTCGCACACCCCTAAACTGCTGTTAGAATAATAATTCAATGGTGAGTAGAAGCCAACCTCTGGAACAGGATCCAACAGGGAAGACTTCAGTCCTGGTATGATGGTGGGGAGGTAGGGGGTGAGATCCTTCTGATCAGTGAGAGAGTACATGTTTCCAATGATCTGAGCTGCCATCTTCCTGGTCTCTGTGGAGCGGTCCATAAACGCCCGCTGCACCACAGGCATGATGAGGGCCAAAGAGGGCGCATCAATGAAGTGTACAAATTGTGTGTCTAGGAGAGTCTGTAGACAAGTGGCAGTGCGGTTGGAAGGATCCTGCAGTGCCTCCAGTAGTACCGGCACAATAGCTGCAACAAACAATACATTAAACCCCTAAGCACCCACTTCGGTGGCCACATGGTCTAAGACACCACTCTCGCAATAGACTAGGCTGCTGGTGGAGAAATCAGGGTTTGAACCCCGGTCAGGTGTATTGAGGGATTTTTTTCTAAATGGTTTTATACTCTACCTCTATGAAAATAAAGCTACACTTCTTCAAAATTCAACCTTCCTTATTCCTTACACATTAGCTACGCTAATGTGTATGTGTATAGCCAAACGGTTAGTAAGAGACAGTGCTTAAAAAATATATATATATATATTTATATATAAAAAGGAGTCTGCGAGCTTGGGGTTTTCATTAGAGTCGGGTATTTCTAAAAGCTCCCGAGTTCGAATATATTCATTATTTTAAAATGTTAAAGAGTATATATTTGTTTATTTTAAATGTAAATAGGCATCACATCTTTAAAACACATGTTTTTAAAATGTGAATGACACTCATTTTTATAGGTATTAATACTTTTAGAAAAAAGTTAATAAATGGCAATAACACTTAAAAAACTCAATTTAAAAATAAGAACACCACTAAAAAATATATATAGGGCCTAATATAAAAAATAATTATGATGGTTTCAACACTCATGTCTTTAAGGACATTAAAATTACACTAACAAGTATAAAAAAAAGTGTAATAAAATGAATAATTGCATGATGGCTTGGAAATGTAGGCCTACAATAAGATAGTGTAGAAACATTGCACAATAATGTAAGGTAAGTGATAGTGAAGGAAGTCAACCTTAAATGATAGGTTAGGCCTAGATAGAAAAACAAACGTTTCTCTTCATTTCTTCTTTCAATTATTTAGTAATCTACTAAGCTATATTTGTGGGTGAGAAG
The DNA here is from genome assembly GCA_902151455.1 of Timema bartmani. NCBI lineage: Eukaryota > Metazoa > Arthropoda > Insecta > Phasmatodea > Timematidae > Timema > Timema bartmani. The sequence continues at coordinate 116,542 of CABFWB010001417.1, forward strand.
AGATCCATTTTGGATGTGATTCTTCGGCGCAAAGCAAACTGGATTGGACACATCCTTAGGAGAAACCGTCTTCTGCACAACGTCATATAAGGGAAGGTTGAGGGAAAGATGAGCTTATACTCCATTCACAGTAGGAATTACTATCTGAAAGGTCTTTTTTCCTACCAATATCCTACTATATAATAGATTTATGGCAGGAAAAAAGACCTTTCAGAAAACAATTCCTACGCTGAACAGACTTTAGGAAGGAGGATTCAAATACTAGATGTCTTGAAGGAAAGAAGAAAATTCTAGGAGCTGAAGAAGGAGATGAGGACAGGGCGGATTGAAGGTCTAAGTTTCATTGGCAAAAGCAATGGACCTGTCGTAAGACAGAACACCTAATAATAATAATATTAAACAAAAGATTAAATTTCAGATCAGTAATGGCTTGAATCACAAATTTTATCAAGTTCAACATATTCAATTTTAATCTTTAATTAATGTCACAGCAAGAGTATAGGAAAACAAAGTGAAACTGCTGGGTGAAAAATAAAACATCTCTCTCAAGTGCATCCAGACAAGATTGATTACTGGTGACAAGGTATAATACAAATCTAATGGCTTTGACCACTTGACTATACATACTCGAGCAACCAATTTACAATTTTATTTGAATGAAAGATTACTGAATTACCTTGAATTTCTGGATTTCTGATGACAGAACCAATAAGTTTCAAAGCCTGAGCTCCTGCCTTTTGGACTTTGACGTGAGAATCGCTGAGTACTTCAATAAGCTTGGGCACAATACTCGGGAGACACGAAGATAGCTGTTTTGGAGCGCAGTAAGCCATTGCCCCAAGAAGTTCCACAGAGCCTTAACAAAAATGGACAAATAATAATAAAACAATTTTGATTAAGTTCTGAATGATTAATCAAAAATCAAAATATGAACTTTTTAGCTAAGAAAAATACATGTTCTATTTCTAACACAGTAATAATGTTTTATGAATTATAAGCAATTAAAAATTATAATAGGGATGTGCCAGACTTGAAAATATCTCAACTAAGACAAGAAAAAACATCTTGATCTAGTCTTCTAAGTTAAAATAAATCTTGAAATTCAAAGAAATGTGATAGTAAATAATTAAATAAATAACGGTCCTAAGAAATTTACAAACCAAAACCAGAATTTGTTATCTCTGAATACATTCCCCGACATTTTCCCGAGGGTTCAGGATCCCGGCCACCCCTAATAACTTCCTTATCACTCAACTCATATTTTAGATTATTTTACAATGCCTTTGTAAAGATATAATAAATAAAATACCAGTCTTTGTTCTCCAAGAATCCTCCTCCAGAGCTGCAAGCAGGGAGGGGAGCACCAGCTTGACTCCATGTGCTGACAGTTTGCTCATAACCACTCGGGCAGTGTCGTCGGTAGCATCCCTTACATACTGGTTACCATCCCCGAAACAAAGGAGCAGATGAGGAAGCACATGGACGATGTACGGTTCAAACAGGCGCCCCAGCATCGTGCAGAGCATTTCAAACGCAAACAATGCCCCTGAAAATGTAATATAATATGTTAACTTCAGGTACTTGGCTATTACTTTATATTTGAGGCACCTATGCCACCCAAAATGCAAGTTATATGTAAGGTATATGGGCTCACAATTATTAAAGTAAGAACTGATGACAAATACTACGCCTTTTTTGTTTACATTTTCAAAATTTGAGCTGCTTATCATTAATTTAGCAAAATGTAACTATAGAACAAACCTAGAGACCATACACCAGGCCATTAATTAACTATTAAACTAAATGCGTTATGACAAAAATAACAAAATTTAGTTGAAATTTTAATTTTCCATAATAATTTAAGAATTCATGTGAAACCCACCACAGTGGCCGCATGGTCTAAGGCGCTACGCTCGCAATAAAATAGACTGCCGATGATGGTAAGATCGTTGTTTGATCCCAGTCGGATGCACTAAGGGTGGTTTTTCCTAAATGGTTTTTCACTATCTACACACAAATGTTGGTACACTTCCTCTAAATTCAACATTCCACATTCCTAGCCCATTAGCGTAATTAGTACATAAGCATAAAATTTAAATGGGTAGTAATACATGGTGTTAAAAAAATTGAACAAAATTATAATATAAAAAACACCATACCCCCATGGGAATAAGTTATGTTGATGTCTTATTCTGTAAATTTAAATATAACTGGACACAGGAATCAAACCCAAAACCTTTGGCTTAGTATGCCAATACTTTGACCACTAAGCTATCAAGGAATCGCCCCTTGCCCAAAGTCATTCTTCACTCATATTTTAAGTCAGAGTCTTCCAATATTCTGAATTCATATGTAAAATAATGATTTGGAATGGTAAAATGTTCACACCAGAACCAGGTGAAGTTGAACTTACCTTCTCTGTGCCTGAAGTTCTTCTTGTTCTGAATAGCATTGGTGAGCGTGTTCATAATGTCTAGCTGTTTCAAAGCCAGGATACCCATCCCTTTGACCAGTCCCGCAAGACCGTAGGCTGCTCCCTTCCTCTCTCCATATTTCTCAGATTCGAGAAGTTGGTTCAATAACTTCTGCACTAGCTGCGGAGCATCATCCTTTATAGCTGGAACCAGCGGTGGAAGGCAGTTGGCCACCGCCTCTTGGACCTACAAAAGTATGCCAGCCCACAAGTTTTAGGGCAATTGGTTGAAAATTAGTAGAGGTGGGCAAAATTTATAAAAAAATATCAGCTTCGACTTCACACAAAAAAAAATCTTGTTTCAACCACTACAAAGGTTAAATATTTGTTTTAAAGCACTACATTGTCAATTTACTTAATTTGTCTAACAGTACAATTACAATTGTCATATTTTGGACAGATCTAACCTTTAATTTTTTTTTAAATGAAATAAAAATGAATCAGCATAAAAAATATTCAAGTAACCAACATTCTTGGAAACCAGGTCATTCTTCTATGTGTAAAAAAAGTACCTAAAAATGTTAAAAAAGGGTTTTCTTAAGGATTTCTCTAAAGAAACCCTCCTTTTGCTCTATGAGGTACATTTTGTTGTATTTGGAAGACAATAGAAAAATAAATGGTACGGCGCACCGCACAGACTTTCTCTCTCTTTCTATAAACTCGTAAGATTTCTGAACGGAATAATGTACATTGTATCATCACCACTCCACATAAGAGCACGCATAAAATAATATACAATGATATATAATCAATGAGAAAAGAGGCGCATCTTTGTCCACCTAAGAGCATTTCAAACAGTTTAATGTCTTCCACAAGGGTCAACACTTCGTATTAAAATTTCGATTTCTGGTTAAAATTTTAACATTTTATAAGGTGTTGCAGATCTTCAAGTCATCGCATTGATATTTAATTATTCATTTATACATTTTGACCAATAAAAAATGTAAATATTGACTATTGAGTCTAAAATGGAGATAGATCATTGCTATGCAAACATTTCTCCTAAGAGATTTAAGGAAAAATAACATACTTTTTTAGATACTTATATTTAATTACTCTATGGCATTGGAGAATTATTGCGTTAAGACTTAAGTAGTATATGTTTACAACTAAAGCTCACAAAATTGTATTAATATATTTGCAAATATCTCAGAAACTGCTGCTTTTATAAAAATATATGTCAAATAAAAGTTTTTTATTTCTAATAGTCCTACAATTTTGCAATGATAAGTTGTTTAGTTTCTCCAATAGTTGTGGAGATACGGAAATTAACGCTTCTGTAAAGTACCCTAAAAATCATTTTCATAGGAAAATGAAAATAGCCAGTTTATTTATAATCTTAATCAACGCCTAGATACGAATTTTAATCAAAATCGTTTGAGCAGATTTTGAGAAAACCAAATTTTTCTCTTTTCGCCCTTCAGTAAACTACCCTTAATTTTAAGTTTTTATAGACACACAGACAGACGGCATTGCAAAGACTATTTTTTAGGGTTCGGGGGGTCATGAGACGTCGACATCCATCAACATTTCAGGTTAGTTTTTTTTTACGGTCGCAATACTTAAACTTTAATGTCCAAAAAGTTAAAAAAATTCATATAATTGCGTATAGATTGAAAGTTATTGATTTTATAAAAATATGTTTCGGATAAAATATCTGTATTATAAATATATATACATATTTGTAATGCTAAGTAATTTCATATCTCAAATAGTTTCGGAGCTATTATAAAAAATGTTAATTTACGCATCAGACCGGAGCCCTTAAAGCCATTTTGCCGAAATATTGAGAGTAGCCATTTTGTTTGGAATATTTATTAATGTTCATAAATGAAATTTAATCAAAATCGTTAGAGCCGATTTTGAGAAAATCGACTTTTTCTCTTTTTGCCCTTCAGTAAACTACCCTTAATTTTAAGTTTTAATAGACACACAGACAGACGGCATTGCAAAGACTATTTTTTAGGGTTCGGGGGGTCATGAGACGTCGACATCCATCAACATTTCAGGTTAGTTTTTTTTACGATCGCAATACTTAAGCTTTAATGTCCAAAAAGCTAAAAATATATATATAATTGCGTATAGATTGAAAATTATTGATTTTATAAAAATATGTTTCGAATAAAATATTTGTATTATAAATATATATACATATTTGTAATGCTAAGTAATTTCATATCTCAAATAGTTTCGGAGCTATTATAAAAAATGTTAATTTACGCATCAGACCGGAGCCCTTAAAGCCATTTTGCCGAAATATTGAGAGTAGCCATTTTGTTTGGAATATTTATTAATGTTCATAAATGAAATTTAATCAAAATCGTTAGAGCCGATTTTGAGAAAATCGACTTTTTCTCTTTTTGCCCTTCAGTAAACTACCCTTAATTTTAAGTTTTAATAGACACACAGACAGACGGCATTGCAAAGACTATTTTTTAGGGTTCGGGGGGTCATGAGACGTCGAAATCCATCAACATTTCAGGTTAGTTTTTTTTACGATCGCAATACTTAAGCTTTAATGTCCAAAAAGCTAAAAATATATATATAATTGCGTATAGATTGAAAATTATTGATTTTATAAAAATATGTTTCGAATAAAATATTTGTATTATAAATATATATACATATTTGTAATGCTAAGTAATTTCATATCTCAAATAGTTTCGGAGCTATTATAAAAAATGTTAATTTACGCATCAGACCGGAGCCCTTAAAGCCATTTTGCCGAAATATTGAGAGTAGCCATTTTGTTTGGAATATTTATTAATGTTCATAAATGAAATTTAATCAAAATCGTTAGAGCCGATTTTGAGAAAATCGACTTTTTCTCTTTTTGCCCTTCAGTAAACTACCCTTAATTTTAAGTTTTAATAGACACACAGACAGACGGCATTGCAAAGACTATTTTTTAGGGTTCGGGGGGTCATGAGACGTCGAAATCCATCAACATTTCAGGTTAGTTTTTTTTACGATCGCAATACTTAAGCTTTAATGTCCAAAAAGCTAAAAATATATATATAATTGCGTATAGATTGAAAATTATTGATTTTATAAAAATATGTTTCGAATAAAATATTTGTATTATAAATATATATACATATTTGTAATGCTAAGTAATTTCATATCTCAAATAGTTTCGGAGCTATTATAAAAAATGTTAATTTACGCATCAGACCGGAGCCCTTAAAGCCATTTTGCCGAAATATTGAGAGTAGCCATTTTGTTTGGAATATTTATTAATGTTCATAAATGAAATTTAATCAAAATCGTTAGAGCCGATTTTGAGAAAATCGACTTTTTCTCTTTTTTCCCTTCAGTAAACTACCCTTAATTTTAGGGGTAGATATCCAATTCCAAAAACCCCTCGGGGCAACCCTATGAAAACCCTAGATATCAAGTTTCAGCTCAATCGGTAAAATAGTTTAGGCTCTAGTTGGAGGTACAGACAGACAGACAGACAGACAGACAGACAGAAAGACGGAAATTCAAAAACCACTTTTTCGGATTCAGGAAGTCATGAAACGTCAAAATTCATCAAAATCTCGAGTTCGATTTTTTTGACGATCACCATACTTTCTCTACCTGTAAGATAGAGAGAAAGTAAATATGGATAGAAACAAATAAAAGAGAACAAACACAATATGGCTTTTATGAGGTAAAATGTGAACTTTTTATATTTACTAGAAAAGCTATGTTGTGTTTGTTACCTTTTATTTGTTTCTGTTACCTATGCCTTAAAGAGCTAGGTCAACTATGTATGTTTGGGGCTTGTATATTTGTATATTCTTTTTGGTTCATTTCATTTAAATTTAGTGTACTGTTTTTTTGTGTTGGCTCCAAAAACTTTATCTATACACATTTTTATCGCTGTCTTCACCACTAGTGTGCATTTACGTTCACACGCAGTACTCTGTGTCATCTGTCATGTCATATTATTGTCACGGTCAGATCTGAACTCTTCAGTCACCATTTACACTTTGTTTTAATATCGGTCTTGAAAAATAACTATTATCTAATGCATTCTATGGAATTCTTTTGTGTGTGTGTGTTTTGTATGAGCAATTAGTTTACAAATGTGTTATGTGATGCCCATTTAAAAATGTAGATAGTCCACTTATAGTCATTTAAATTAGTATCATGATAGCAAAACATTATAACCATGCACAACTAATCTTTATTCAGAATTGTTAAAACTAGCCATTTTACTAAAATAACCCATCCTTAAATACAAGCTATGACCTGTTGCGATGGAGTAGATAAGGCATCAATCAGTTTCCCAACAATGGGTTTCACTTTACGGTCATCCTTCTCCAAGTGGCGCGCCAAAGAGCCCATAAGGATCACAACAGATTGGCGAACAGCATCAAAGCTTCCAGAATCTGGAGCTTTGTCCAAGAAGTCCTCAAACACTGGGAGCAAATTGTTGACAGTTTCCTAGCAACAAACATCATTTGTTTGAAAAGATTTGTGTATCAGTTTATTATGACTTGAATTTGAAACATATAAATACACATCAAATCCACCAACAGAATTTTTCCAAATATCATTAAAAAATAGTTTAATGGTTCTGCTAGTATTTGATGAACAGAAGTGCTATGGGATGAATTCGGGTAGAGTTTAAAATGGTGTATTTTTTAAGTAGTAGACTTTAATGATCAATTAGTAGTATGGTGATGCTTAATTTTTCATGGTTGTATGAGCATTTATTCCCCCCTCCTCCATTCCCCCTTCTCTCTTCTCCAGAGATAGATGGCAATAACCCTGTTAGAACGCAATGGCATAGTATTGGACACTTTCGCTGTTGTTTAGTGGTAATAGTTTCATTCTTATACGAATAAACCACTGAGCTGGACGCTAAGTTATTCAAAAAATGTATTGTGCCAAGTGTTTACAATAAATCAAAAAAGCAATATTAATGTTATTGATTTTTGTAATATTAATAATAATTGTAGTAAGGAGAATTATGTGAAATTAATAATATAAGGAAAGCACATATATGTTACATTTACTTAAATTGACATGCATAACTTCTTTTAGTCACTTAAATAAAGACAGAAATCAAGAATAAATAAATAACATGCAAGATGATTTATTTAGAAAAAGAACACATTCTATCATGAATTATGAAGTTAATTAAAGCAATTATATTTTAAATAAGTATAACAGCACTTCTAAAAGGTCATTGGTGAGATTTTTACAGTAATAATATTCAACATTATTTAATTAACAGATAAACAAGGAAAAAGTATTCTGTGATGATTAAAATATTTTAAGCAATAACAGGTTATAGGAGTGGCTGATTAGCAGATTGACTGGAAAATGAATTGTAAATTTGACTAGATTGTAGTTAGTAATACCTTAAAAATGTTAACAGAGACAATTAATATTCATAAATTTTAAATAAATTTGACAAAATATTTTAAACCTATATGAAAGATAAGACTTATCAAATAAGAGTTATTAAACAAAAATAATAGGTAATTCTTATGGCATTAATATAGAACTTATTAGTTGAATTATTTAAATATTCTAGTAAATTGTTTGAAAAATAGATTAGCAAGGAAAGCATGTTCTATAATGATTAATATATTTTAAGCAATTTATAAGAATGACTGATAGAAAGGTTGACAAAAGATTAATTGGGCTGATTAGATTATTTTTGATGTAACTTACTAATGTAAACAAAGAAAATTAACAGTTTAAAATATCAACATAAAACATTTTAAAAAAATATTAAAATGAAAGGTATAACTTATCAAGTAAAATCTTAGCAAAAATAAGTATTAACAATCTATTAGTATTGTACTATTTTGGCCAAGTCAATTATTTATATAATTTGCCGTGTTACATATCAAGATAATTGATTATTTAGGAGATTTAATTGAAAATAAATGGATGTGTTTCATTCAGTTTATACTTGTACTAGATAACATATATAAGTACAAATTGATTAAAGTTGACATTCCTTATCTGTTAAATTAAAAGCTTATTATTATTAGTGGTTCTATCCCACCATAAATAAAAGATGAACTTAACAACCAGATCATACATTTAACTGAGTGTATGAATTTTATAATGAATATATTATAGTAAAAATCTTAACATTTATTCCTATTTACTATTAGTTTATTAAATTTATATCTCTTCTTGTGACCATTTTTTTTAAGATTTAGGATTTGTAAGTAAAATGAAGATTCAGATTCACAAAATAGTGGATTTGTATCAACTCTCTTTAAAACAAAAAAAAACTTAGAATATTTTTAACAGTGAATCTCCAATAATAAAATATACTGTGTGGACAAGTTTTTAACGCTACAATAACTCAAAACGCTACCTTGCCATGAATATCCACAGCAGCAAGAGCGGCTGCCAACATGTTCTTGCGGACCTGCTGGTTCCTGTCACCAAGTCCCGTGGGCACAAAGAACGTAATGAGTCGCACTACAGATTGTGAATTGAGTAAAGGCGCTATCTGAGTAAGAGCCAGGGCCACACCACTGCGAGGTTCCCACATGTCAATGGGCTGTTCGATCACGCGTCCAAAGCTATCCAGCTTGGGTGGTACTACCTTAAAAGAAACAATATAGCTTCTAGCTAAAAAAATACACAAGGAAAGAAATGTACAAAAAATAATTCATATCAAGAGAATACAATCAATGTGGGGCAAGGTAAAAATAATTACCATTTTGGACCAAATAAAGCAGGGTGCCTACAGTATTTGTAAAAAAATTCTCCCTGACTTTTCCCTTACTATTTTCCCAAATTCCCTTAACAACTTCTCAGAAAATTTCCATTATAATTTTACGTTACTATAAATGTGAAAATATTAATTTAATTACATTTATTTTGACCGCCTCCTTTCCTACAGCCGACCTTGCCTCACCTCTCATGGAAGAATAAGAAAGCAGACATCTTGCCAATCAGTTCAGGGGAAAAAAATGAAAAAAAAATAAAAATATATATCTAGCCTTATCAAAAAGAAAAGGCTGACATTCAACTGCAATTGTCTTGCAGAAAGCTAGTTTACACTTCAGGAATGGATCACAGGCTGCTAATTTCAGTGTCTCTACAGGTTTTATTTTAGGAAGCTTTGCTTCTTTGAAAAACTTAACATGGTCCCAAATTTGTAATGCCCTTTGAAAGCACTTTGTATTTTCTAACAACTGCACACCACAGAACTTCAAAGGAAAGTTGTATACCTTGTCAACTAGGTAAATAATGCTCGATGGGACGGAGAGTCAGTGAACAGGTAGTAGATGTGACGCAATAAGTTGCTTATATCTCAATCGACAGATTCCACTCTTGTTCTCAATGAATCATGAAGCCCACATGTTCCCAGATTTAGTAAACTACATACTTCATTGTCTGTGACAGATTTGATGTGTTCCTGAAGAAGTGTTATAAACTTTAGGTTGACATTTGGGCCATCCATTGACACTTGTATAAACTTAGAGAGTGGAAGAGGAGAAATACCATCCAAGAAATGCTTCAGTACGTCAATAATGCTCCCATCAAAAAACACACTGTTTAAGTAACGACTGACAATATTATGATTTTCCTTGGCCCAGAATCTGAATACAATGTCCATTTTCCCTCTTTGAATAATCTTAATCAACAATTCTTCAAAACAAATTACAAAGTTGTTACATGATTTTAGGCGGTCCAGTAAATTGTTATGAAAGAATGGAGCCAAGTCATGCACAATGAAATATGCAGCCTTGTCTCCTTGAAGAGTAAAGGCACTGGCAATGGAACACTCGAGGAAATATCAACCGAAAAATTGTAATTAAATTATTGCACAAATTGAAAGACTTTTTTTGTCAACAACTTCCACCTTAGTTATATCATCTTTTATAACAAAAGTGTTAGGGTTTCTTCGAGGCATTACACCACTTTCACTTTTAGCAACACCTTCCTTTTGTGGCTTTACAATTTCTGATGAAACAGAAGTGTGACATTAATTGTTATTTCCCAGGCTTTCCAGACTGTAAGAACCCTGTAAAGTGAGAAGTTTTTTTCCTAAAAATGTCCTTCCAAAATCTGTACTCTTATTATACAAGCAGCCTAACATTTTTCATTGGAGAAAAAATAAGCCGTCAGATTCCGACAGAGGTTTATTTTGTAGCATACTGTAAATGTACTGCCTTTCTGGCAGGAATCAGTGAGCATGTGAGCTTGTAATAATAAACTTAATGTCAAAGACAAGCAAGAAAACAGTTCTCAACCACCACGAGCTCGACAACTATCACACTTGTGTTCATCTAGTAATAAACTCATGGTCAAAACGGAGAGAGAGAGGGAGGATTTATACCCTTCAGTGTGACTGTACTGGTAATTCAAAAGGTCAGCGTTAGTTGCTGGAAAAATTTGTACTATGTCTCTGATATTAAAAAATGTTAAGAGTGCCTGCACACCAAGACAAGCATTCAAGACAAGCAATTAAACAGTCCAATAAAACTGTGTCAAATTTGATAAGTTTTTACCTTGTGGTATATTCGAGACCTTTTATTTTCCATGTAGAAAACCTTAAAAATAATAGGGTCGTAACTCATATTATGTGCAAGGCCCTACTATACTTGAGCAAATACGATATTCTTTAGTATTCATCCTGTAAGTTGTAAAACAAAATAATTTAATGAAGTTTCAATGATCCCATCCAGCCATAGTTTTAATTTTCTATGACATCTTAAGAATTTATGTAATAAAGTACAAATATTATGATTATCAAGTTTTTTAAGATTCAAATTTAAATTTGAGATTCATAGGCATGATACAGATTTGAGATTAATCTATCTCTCAATAAGGAAAACCTCTTTTCGCTATATGAGGCAATTGCATTATATTTGGAAGAAGGTACAGGAAAGGTGGATAGAAACATATAAAAGGAAGGAACACAAATGGCTTTTACAATGAAAAGAAGAACACAGTTCACACTTTACATTGCTGCCAATGCACCATTACCTCTATGTCCATTGGCAGCAATGTAAAGATTTGAGATTAAGAATCATAAAATAGTGGATTCAAGTATTTAACCCATTTCTAAAGGGTATTACATTTAAGTACGTTAGCTTTATCCGATGTGGTGCTAGGGCTGTCATTAAAGAGAGACCTGTTTAAAAAGTAGACATTAGATTCCTGAGACCTAATGATAAACTTGTAATAAAATGTATTGTTCTCACCACTAATTTGCTGTTGTACATCTCCAGTAGCTGATTAAGGACAAGATCTATCAGCTTAGCCTTCTCTTTGAGGAGGGCAGCCAGGGCCTCTGCCCCTGCTTTCTGAATCTCATCCACTGGATGGATCACATCACTCATCAGATCTTCCCATAGCACAGCAGAGAGTTCCAGGCCAGCCACTTCCCATAACTTGTTAGCCAAAGCCCTGGGAGAGTATAAACACCTAGGGTCAGGTCGAGGATCCAAATGCATCCAGAATGTGCGTTTTATATTTGTGTTCTGGACCAGTCCACATTAGTCACTCCTTTAACGATAAATTTTGTAAGTTTTTAAGTGAATCAGAGGGTCTGCCATGTTTTCTATTAAATGTTAATTGTTATACATTTATATATATAAATTTCAGAAAACTAGCTTTAATATCTTTTATTAACAAAATAAAGGTCTGCAAAAAAAAATATCAGCTTCGAAAATATGTGATTATAAGACATCTTTTACTCATTTAAAAAGTATTTTTAATAACAAAACTGGGGAACTAAAAAAATCAAATATCAACACAGAACAAATAAAATATTATTTCCCAGCAAAAAAAGCTTGAGCTAATGTTCTATTTTATATTTAAGTAAAATACTACTAACCTATTCTCTTCAACTACATCAAAACGGGCGACCCAGATTCTTCGTGTCAAACGAACAGCTTCTTCATAATTCTGTTTCAAGGTTGGCAGTGCTCGCACCATCGCAGCCAGACCCTGAAGAGAGCAAATGGTAGTTTTTTTTCCCACAAGTAAATAGTTTATAACCATAGAGATATTAGACTAAAATATAACCTGATGACAAAGAGACATACATACTAACCCTCAAAGCAGCATCGCGCACCACAGCAGATGGATTCTGAAGGGCTGACAAAAGGCACTGTATCTCATCAGAGTTGGCAAAAGCGCAGCCTTCTCCCCCTGAACCAGACATTGCCAGGTCTAGCAAGGTAGCCCCAGCTTGCTGCTGCACTCGACCACTCACGCTGCCTAGACACAGTATGTCCATTATTTACACGACAACCAATTAACACTAGCATAATTATCTCAAAAATAACAAGGCTCCAAATTAAAACATTTTAAATATCGAAAGAGAAATAAATTATAATTAGAAATGTATTGTTTTTGGAATAAGGTACAGGAAAGGTGAATATACATATAAAAGGACCAAACACAACATGGCTTTAACAATATACTGTACCTTCTTCCAAATATAATACAATTACCTTGTAAAGAGAAAAGAGGTTTTCCTGATTGAGATAATTAGAGATATGTAAACACCTGACATAATTTTATTATAAACTATAGCATGTAACAAGCCTTGTGTTCAAAGGAATGATTGACTTAGCATTGTATAGGTACAGTTACCAGTCACTTGTTAATATCAGCTAAGTTTTTGCAGTAAGTGTCAACAAAGAGTCGCAAGTTGACTAAACACAAGAAAGGGAGACCCCAAATAGGAAATATTTAATCACAAGTTTTGTAGTAAAACAAGAGGAGTAGGAGGGTAGGGTCTGGACAGGAGTCCTACCTAGCAGACTAACACTGCCTTGCCGAGGAACAAAGTCATGGGCGAAGTCCTGGAGAATACCCAAAATGTGGCACGCAAGCTTTGCATGAGGGTGGAATGACCAGGGGAGAGTAAAACTAGGCGTTCCCAAGTGAGCCTGGGGGGGCCAAGCAGTACAGCTCAGTATTAGACTTTGACCTACCTAAGACTTTTAAGAGAAACTAGAAAATCCTTCTAGATAGAATTTAATAAGTGTTGAAGCAATTACGAGACTAGCCATCCTTAGAAATATTCTGTCATTGACATTTTAAACCCATGTACTACAAACCAGCATCACAATGTACTTTGTTCCGTTAATTAAACATCTTATATCAATCCCTCTCATTGTTACCAGACATACCTCCACCCCAAAAAGCCCATCCTGACAAATAGGCCCACAGGAGCAGAGGATCAAATCAACTTTTAATTAAATCTAAATCTTAATTTTACTTATGAATCTCGAATCTTAGAAAATAGAATAAGTATACTTTCCTACATTGGTATGATTTATTTTTTCTTCCATTACGATTTAACACAAGTTATTAATGGCTCAATCTTAGGGCTAAAAATAAAGAAATAATTTAAGAGGAAGTGCAGCAGTATTAACATGTAAAAAACACATTGATATATCACAAACAAGAAACTACTTGCACTTGGCCAGGATTTGAGTTTCAGCCTCACATTAATGGTGGCAATACACAGTCTAAGGCCAATCAAGGTGTACAAAGATGAGGCAATTTTCTATGTTATTAAATCAAGCCCAGAAAAAATTATTTAGTGTATATTAAAAAATACAACAAGGTTAAAAAATTATTTAAATATGAACACACTATTAGCTCTCAATGGCGCTGCTGTCAAATGAAGAATTAAGGATACCAAAATTTAACACAATTTTGGTTTGTGCCTAATCTTGTATCCGATTTCCTGGTTAAATCAGTAATGAAATAAGCTCTAAAATTAATGAATGATTTCTAGTAATTATGCAGGCTTTGAGCAAGGCTCAATTTTGCTAGAGTAATAATAGAAGTTTGACAAGACAGCTATAACCAAACAGTTTCAGAAACCTACTTAACTCAAGTTTGAACAGGCAATACCGAATTAAATAATATTATTTAGAAAAATGTTCTAATAAAATTTGAGCCAAAAATTTTTTTTCTATAAAAAGTTAAGATATTTAAAACTGGTGTTTGGATTCTAATAAAATTCTATCAAACTCAAATCAAGATATATTTATAGATAGTGAGAAATCATTTAGGAAAAACTACTCTCAGTACAGACGACGAGGATTAAAACTCCTATCTCCATGTCATCAGCAGTCTAGTCTATTGTGAGTGTGATGCTTCAGACATTATAGCCATCAAAGCAGGTTTTAAAACATTATGAATCAAAATTCTGAATAAAATAACTCCTGTTTGAGTAGTTATATTTAGAATGGAATTTGAACTATTTAATCTTTACACAAGGCTGGAGGTGCTGATATTTTGTTTTTAAATCAAACTATATACTTGCTTATGAGATCTATGAGCAACTCAAACATCTGTCTTCTAGGTAGCAACATAGGATGATGGAGGTCCTTGAGGGATTCTCCCCTCATCTGAGCATGCTCTGCTATAATCTGGAGGCTCAAAGTCACCAGGTCATCATCTGACCTGGTAAGGAGTGCCGAACGTAGTAATGGGAAAACATAACAGAATGCAGGAGCAGTCAAGTGGACAGTGGGCTCATGATGAGGCCGGCGAGAACGAACCGTCGCTCTGTGGAGCGTTTTGATAGTCCGAGCCACTGCAACATTCACGTCCTCCTCCTCCCACCTTGGGTCAAGATCACACAGTGGAGCCCGCAGGCGCAGGCTTACGTGGGCTACCAGCTCGCCTGGAGACAATAGTAAACAAAAACAACTCTTGTTACATTATTCAATTCATAAATCAACATTTACAGATATATTGATATTGGTTCAACTTTTATATTATTTGATAGCTCGAATCGAACCAAACTAGGAAAAAATGTGTAATGTTTTAGGTTGTTACAAATCCCAAAATATGCCTAAAAATGTGTTAATATAGTTTAATAATAATGATGTGCGAAGCTTCGAAAAGTCGAAGGTCAAATCTCCTTCGGCTTCGACTTCGATATCCACAATAACCTTTGCATATTCGAAAAATTTCAAAGGAAGGATAAAACTTAAATAAATTATCAAACGATTTAATCTTTAAATATTACATTTTTCAATATTTGATAATTCTAAAACCGTTACTAAACAGAATTTTAACAATGACTTGTAATTTAACTACCACAACGTAAGCATGGATCAAAAGCAGGTAAGTAAATGTTAATATATTATATTCACTATGGCCAACATAGTTTTGTAAAAAATAAAAATACCTATAAAGAAATAACACCATGGTCACTAGTATGAAGCAGAGAAAGCACTTTAGTTGTGCTATCATCACAGCTCACATCTAACGTTTAGTCCTTAATACTCTATCTCTTTGGAATTATCTGTGACAAATTTACAAGTGCATTTTGACACAGAAGTTTTTCATAGCTTCTTTGCATTTTCTTTATACGGCTGATATGGAAAGTAGGAAACTAAAACCGAATTTAATTTATAATTATTATCAGAGAAATGTAGATAAAAAGACATGCTTATGTAAAGTTTGCAAAATAATATTATAAACTCCAGATGTAAGTAAAAATTAAAACTCAATTGATAAGTTACTAAGCTTATCAGTAAGCCTGTGTGCATTAATTATAAATATATTCCTTGGGTAACGAATAAGAAAATTTTCCTGGCCCTTGTTACTGACAAGATCTAGAAAAATAATTAATTTAAAAATTAAAAGTAGCACTAAGTGACAACAACAAAAGTCTTAGGTAGCTTCGACTTCGACTTTTCTTCGCAAGTTTCAAGATTAGCTCCGACTTCACTTCACTTTGAAAAAGTGGCCTTTCCACACCCCTATTTAATAACAATTCTTTTGAGGTAAAATAAATGCTTATTAGCTATCACTATACTGACCGAAAAATAAGCCACACTTTTTTCCCCCCAAATCAACCTATAAATACATCCTTGATATATGTAATAAATGTATTAAAA
The DNA here is from genome assembly GCA_902151455.1 of Timema bartmani. Lineage (NCBI taxonomy): Eukaryota > Metazoa > Arthropoda > Insecta > Phasmatodea > Timematidae > Timema > Timema bartmani. The sequence goes on from CABFWB010001417.1 coordinate 132,871, forward strand.
ACACTTCTGTGATTTGCCTGTATTTTTACGAGCAGCTCGTTTGTGCAGGAAATTATTTGCCCGAGTTATAACGGGCAGCCTGTTTGTGCAGGAAATTATTTGCCCGAGTTATTACGGGCAGCCCGTTTGTGCAGGAAATTATTTGCCCGACTTATTACGGGCAGCCTGTTTGAGCAGGAAATTATTTGCCCGACTTATTACGGGCAGCCTGTTTGAGCAAGAAATTATTTGCCCGAGTTATTACGGGCATGATGAATCTTGTACTGTAAAAATATTTATTTTTATTGAAAAACTTCTGTATCAAAAATGCACTTATAAATTTGGTATAGATAATTCAAAAGAGATAGAAGACTATAGCACAACTACAAGGTTTGTACATGATGATATACCATGGTGCTATAACTTGGCGGGTATTTTTATTTTTATAAAATAATGTTGGCGATATTGACTATACGATATTTTCATTCTTACCAGGGTTGTATCAATGCTTACATTAAGGATGTTATTTAATTACTATTCCGCATTAAATACTGTTTAGTAGGGGTTCTAAGATTACCATATCTTAAAATATGTATCTCTATGAGGAAAACCTCTTTTCGCTTTATGAGGTAATTGTATTATATTTGGAAGAAGGTACAGGAGAGGTGGATACAAACATATAAAAGGGAAAAACACAATATGGCTTTTACAATGAAAGGAAGAACACAGTTCACAATTTACATTGCTGCCATTGGACAAAGAGGTAATGGTTGCCTCTTAAAGAAAATCGATCGTCACCGCCCAATCCCCCGACCTAGGTTTCATTCTATCGGAACTCATCAGGGAGGAGTGTGAAATGCGCAAAGCAATTTCTTAAAAGAGGAAACAAAAAAAAAAGGGAGAAAATGGAAAATTGTAAAGTATGAGAGGACACACAGTAGGAACATGTAAAAGGTATAACATAAAGGACAAACACAGGAAAATGACATTGGATGCGAATATATACTTTATATCCTGAAATATGTAATATTTAGTGAGATATATCAAATAATTTAATAGTTTATCCAAGTTTTATCCTTCCTTAGAAATTTTTTAAGATGTGAAGGGTATTTTAGGTGTCAAAGTGAAGGAGATTCGACCTTTTAAACTTAGACATTTAGGAAGCTTTGCACATGCCTACTTTCCAAATATAATACAATTTCTATGTTGTTATGGATTATAACCAAGATTAACCAAGGTTTAATCATTTCAAGCTAGCCTTTTAAAAACTAATTAAATTTTGACAAAGTTTTGGAAGGGGTTTGTTGTTAAAAATAAAATTTTACATAACTAGCAAAAATACAAATAAAAAATTCAAATAAAAAATATCGCTATTAGTTTAAAGTGAACATATAAATTAAAAGAAGTAGGTATCCAAATGCAACAATACTTAATCAAATAGCATCAACAATTAATTAGCATGGTGATTTTTATTTGATTTTAAATTATGTCTGTATATTTGATGCACAGTCAGAGTGTCAAGATGGCAGGTGACTAGACTAAATATCATGATCATTTCTTGAAAAGGAGTATTTTTATTTGGTCTTTGTGAACAAATAAATAAAGTAATGTTAAAGTTTAAAATAACTAAAATACTCATCACTTCAAATAATAAATACTTAATAGTTAATATATGAATATTTTTACTATAGAGTTGGGCAGAACTTTTTTTTTGTTAGCACCGCGTCTTACTACCCGTTCGGGTTATATGCTTAAGTACTAATTACACTAATGGATTAGGAATTGGGAAGGTTGAATTTTAGAGGAAGTGAACCCGCATTTGCGTGGAGGGAGAGTGGAAAACCATTTAGGAAAAACCACCCCCAGTTCACCCGACTGAGATTCAAACCTCGATCTCCCCGTCCTTGGTGGTCTGGCTAAACACGACTGGCGCGTTAGCCAACTACGACACCAAGGCGGGTTGGGCAGAACTTGAATCCACTATTTTAAGAACCCGAATCTACAATGTATCTTTGAGTCCCTACACTCTGATAATGAATTTTGGAATAACTATGAACTTAAGAGGAAATAAAAATATGATAAGAGTAATAGAAAATACAAAAATTAACTAAATGATTAGATTATTTACTATAATTCATTCAATACAATATTCATACATTCAGTTATAATACATTCACAACCTTAGTTTACTTGGATGACAGCTCAAAAAGTTACTAAAAATAGTCCCTAATATATCTCTACACCAACAGCTGACATCTGTCAATTTGGATAACTGTAATGAAAACATATGGAAATGTATAAATTTGATCGTTAACCACAGTAATTTAGGCCGGCCAATATTATTGATATATTTATTTGAGGTCAGACACAAAGCTTATTTATCGTTTTATTCCACTTAAAAAAATTATTATTCACATCACTTTCACAAAAGGTCTAAGGAACATAGCTTCAAAATGGCGGCCGACGAATTTAAACATGTGAGTGAACGTGATGGAAACAAGTTCTTTACAATGATGCACCCACGCGGTGGATAAAAATATTTTACTCAGTTAATATTTCGAAACACAATAAAATAATCATAGAATAATTTATTATATGTATTAAAAAGTAGAGCTGGGCAGATAAGCTATTTTGCCGATTAGTCCGATGCCGATCATTTGTTGCCTGTTAGGCTGATCACCGGTGCGGATTATTTTTGTTTAGTTTCTAAAATGGAGAATAAGTACTTTTAACTATGTTTAAAATATTGTTTCGGATTGGGTCAAATTAAATTATTAAAAGTTATGAAACAGTGTAAGAAAACTTAAGTTTATGTTATTTTAAATGTAAAATATATCATGTAATTGAAAAACTTAGCAGCATTTATAACAAAACAGTGATCGTTTACAAGTGTTGGCAACCCAAAACATAAACATATGATTTTTGAACTGTCATCCAGGTAAAAATCTATCATCGTGAACAGACTATAAGTGTTAAAATTACTGGTCTGGGGCCTGTTTGTCGAGTGCATCCTATATTTATAATGTGTTGTGCACCACCAATAAGCAGTATTAAAGCTCTAAAACAAATGTCACTTGAAACATTTTTTTAAAGATCAGAGTCTCGAATACAAAATTTTCTTGAATCATCGAATCTCCTTATGGATTCAAGGGATTCAAGGGACCATCATTAGTTTTAAAGTATTCAAAAATTCGCAAATAATTTGAAATTTTAAAATTAAATTTTATGAAGTTCAAATTATGCATGAATAATTTTAAATTTTTAAATTTAATTTTTGAAGTTCAAATGCGAATAATCCAGAAATGTATATTCAAAAATATTCTAATTTTTGACTACTGCCAGTTAGGATATTTATATACATTCCTCACCCAAAGAGCTCTGTTCCCCAGTGAAGACACAGTGCCTCAGTTCAACATAAAGCTGGATGAGGCAAGACGCAGCCAAAGGGGACTGAAGATCCCGCAGAATGAATGGGAGCAGGTCTCGGAAATACATGGATAATTCTGCTCCATTCCCACGCGCAACCGCCCGAGTCATCGAAACCACACAGGTCAGCTTCTGGTTCAACTAAAGTACATACCAAGCAGGTTAAATGGTTAAATGTCTATAATTGTTGGTTTAGCTTTTTTTTTTTGTATATAAGAATCAATATTTGGCTGTTTTTAGTAATGGGATGATAACACCCTTTACACAAATTCAGTTATTTGAATTTTTCAGATATTTAGAAAAATAATTCAACTTTTAAAGATAAGAGTGAGGGTTCATGATTAAAACTCAGAAGGGTCGGCCATGTGAATAGATTGTAAAACACAAGAACACCGTGTGTATACATGGAAAAAGATATAGGGGGCAGGAGACCAGTTGGACGACCCAGAAGGAGGTGGATGGACTGGATAAAGGAAGATGTAGAGAACAAAGGAAAGAGCAGGAGGAGAGTGACGGAAGGAGAGATGTTCCTGGGTAGACACAGTTGGTGAGAGCTTGTTCGCAAACACCCTACCCAGCAAGCTGTAGGGGTTCCATGATGATGATGAGATTTAATCAATACACTATATACAAATAGTCTAAACCCAACAAAACACACTTGTCCTATAGTTCGGCCCCCATCCCAACCAAAAATTATAGTCATTTAAAATTATTTAATATTATAATTGTGTTTGGCTTAGTTATTTTGCGGTCTAGGGGTAAGGTGTCAGACTTCTGTGCTGGGGGTCCGGGGTTCAATCCTCGGTCCTGGCACAGATTTATCTGATTGTCAAACCCTTCCTTCACCTCTGACAAGACGTGTATTAATCACAACTTGTGAATGTGAGGAATGCCAGGCCTCCACCGTGGTTCGGATCCCACGTTAAACTGTAGGTCCTCCATTTCAT
>CABFWB010001417.1:137876-161973 GCA_902151455.1 Timema bartmani
AAAAAAAAAAAAAAAAAAACTAAACATCATACTCAAAACAAAAGAACACACAAGAAGATCACAAATCATATGTAATGACATCATCAGAGAGATGTGTCAATAACCCAAACAGAACAACAAATTGAGTTTGATAATTAAGACTGAAGAGAATGTTTATTTTACTTCACCTGCGTGAGCTTGGATCTGATGGCACTTTCTTTCTCTAGCTGAAGCCTCATGGCCTCTTTCTGCTTCACTGTCAGCTCCGGCTCTTTCAATTTGCCCTGTTTTCTCTTCTTGTCCTCGAGTTCTCGCCGCAGTTGTATCTCCTCCAGCTGTTCTTTGTATGAGTACACCTTACTCTCTCGTTTCATGTTGCGCGCATCCAACTCATTCTCATGGTCCTTACTGAACAAACACACACAGTGGGGCCATCACTTATAAATGAACAGCTCGTTCCAAAACTAGTTTAGTGCATTTTTTTTAATTTCAAGGAAACCCAAAAACTGTAGTAACCAAACTTCTTGAAATATGTACATGTTTCACATTATTCCAAACACTATGTGTATTTGTTTTGAACCATTAATTTTTAAATTGAAATAAGAAATTAAAATAAGTTTGCTTGCAACAGTTTTATGCTCTCCCGAGAAAAAAAACAAAAAAAAAACCGACAGCTGGTTTTGGGAACAAGCTATTCAAATCAAATATTAATCAAATTTATGTTTTAATTATATTGGTAAAACTCGATTCCTTTATACCTCAATACCCTTTATTCTTATTAGTATTGACATTGCAGAGAACTAGTCTTATTATCACGATTTTCAATGATTCGATTCATATTCAAATCCCAGAGATTGAACGTTTTTCCATATAAACAAAATTGCAATATTTAGAATTGAGAAATTTTTCAATGTGAGCAATACTAGTTTTTTTTATGTTTTACTCTAGTACCAACAAATTTTAAATACCCTCAACATGACCGTTTCAGGGTGTCTACTCATTCTTGGAAAAAAAATTACCTGAGAACTCCAGGTTTTTCCCCAGGCAATTTTAAGATTTTTCTATGCCCCTATATTACATGGACTTTAAATCTTAATCAATTTTGATTACTAGAAAGCATTCAATCTAGGTAATTAATTTAATATAAATAATTATGATTTTAATAAAATCCATAATCTGTTTTGTAATAATAGTCATATTAATGGATCCAAGTCACAGGATGGAAACAGTAATGGATGTATAGTGAGTCATATAAATCACCAACAAAACTTGCAACTAACTTTCTCTCTATATTAAAATGTATAACAATGAGGTGGCCTAATGGGTAAATAATTTTATAGTGAAAATTGATAAAAATAAACTAGTAGGTGTAAAATTAACTAAGAAAGTCCACCTAGGTTAGGGGATTGGGCGGTGACAATCGATTTTCTTAAAGAGGCAGCCAATACCTTTTTGTCCAATGGCAGCAATGTAAAGTGTGAACTGTGTTCTTTTCATTGCTAAAGCCATATTGTGTTTGTTCCTTTTATATGTTTATATTCACCTTTCCTGTACTTTTTTCCAAATGTGGTTTACAGTTAGCTTAATAACTTTGCATTCATTTTGAAAAATATTGTGTATTTGAATAGTGTCAATAAATTACCAGATTGCAGTGAAGTTATTTGGAGTTTTCCTCACTGTCAAAACAGTTTTAAATATTACTCCCACTTTTCTACTCGTCTTCTACTACACTGTTGGGGGTACCCAGACTTCAAAATTGGATGGTTAAAAATATGCCTTTGGCTTGGTTGGATTTACAATATAAGTGGTTGGTGTGACTATAATGTAGGGGTAGTCCACTTTTTTTATTTGAAACAAAGTCGAGTCAAATATGAGAAATATTCTCGAAGCCAAATCAAAGTAAGAATATTTTTCTATTTAATTTTGAATAAAAATGTTATGTTGGCATTGAGTATATTATCTAATATCAAACTAAATATTACATTTATTTTTTCTTAACACTAATATTTGTGGCTTATTGCCAACATATAAATGTTATATTCACTTTAACCTTTGTATTAAAAACCCTTTTTTATGCATACAGCTTGAGTGAATAGTAAAAAAAAATATGCATTTGCTTAATCACATTGGATTTGCCCTGCATGGTGTTTCACAAACCTTTCACACACAAGATTAAAGTAACAAAACACAAGAGTTAACAGACCTTCAAGAACAATAACGTTATAGAAAAATACGAGTAAGTTAATTCGGCAGATGCGTTTATAGGTTTGAGAAGTGGAGTGTTACAAAATTTTAGTTTTTCTGTTTTACAAATCAACAAGGAAACTTTTGATTTTATAAATCCATTTAAATCTTCCACGCGAATTACAAAAAAAAAGTTTTGACTTTGAAAGCGCATGTGCCTATAGCAAATCTTGATGATAATAATTTCATTTATAAATTAATTCTTCATGTAATATGTATAAAATAACCAATTTTAGTATATTTAGTTGTTTTTTTATTTTTAGCAAATTTTTTTTTATCTAAATTAACTGCGATTTTCATTTATAAGTCTCACTACTTGCATACTTTAAAAAATAATAATTTAAGTAATTTCATGTACCTCGCACATGCGCTCAACTATCTCTCAAGTCTGCCACTAGTCTACACATTAATAGGAATTTGAATTGAACATACTGTAGTAAACAACTGTAATGGCTACATGTGTGAATTTTAGAATATAAAAAATATTTTCAATATTCAAGAAATAATTCATAAGTTTAAACACATTGAAAATATATATTTTTTAAATTGTTTATTTTAATTTACACTTTCAAGAGGAATAAATTCATCTTCATTTGGTACCAATCAATTTTTTAGATCAAGGCGGTTAGAGGTTTAATGAAACGGCCATCTTAAAACTCAAAGTTTTAAGGAAATTTTCCCAGTTCCACCAAGAAAATAAAGCAAACTTGCTCTAAAATTCCAAACGATAAAAATATATTTTATTTCCTGAGGTAGTTTCAGTTCACTTTTATTTGATGTAAAATATAAGTGTCATATAATCACTAGACTTCGAATAGCTGTGGAAGCCAAACAGGTTCAAATCAAATACGAAGTACACCAAGATTAGATTCAGCTTCAAATTTTTCGAAACTTCGCACAGCCCTACTATAATGAATGCTGCACTTTGAAAACTGAAAATTAAAATACCATATGAATAGGCTGTGACACCTTATCTCAGTTGGTAGAGTGCCTATATATTGAGTTAAGGGTCAATGGTTAGATTCCTGGTACAACCAAAAAATTTATCATTGATGAAAGGTGGGTTTACTCTGTCACAGTGATGAATTAACGGCTGGGGACTGGATGTTGTGCCTGTCCTAGTCTTAAAGTTAGATTATGAGGCATATGAAGCTACGACAGGCCTAGCAGGTTGGTAGCAGAGACATTTATGGCTTGAATAAAAAATTGATCCAAGCCCAGGCTGGAATCAGTAATGGATGGGGAAAAAAATGAACAGGATGTAAGGAAGTGCTGTAAAGAATGTAATTCATACCCATAGTTACATATGTAGCAGAACCATGGACATAGGAGAGAAGAGAGACCAGGAAAGTGGAGGCAGCGTGAATAAGGTTTTTGAGGAGTATTCTCATTGTCACAAGGAGAAGCAGGATTAATAATGAAGTTGTCCGGGCAAGAGTAGGAGTACTAGCTAGAGGAAGCAAGGCTGAGATAGTATGGTCATGTAATGAGGATGGAAAGGGAAGGGATCCCAAGGAGAATCATGGAGATGAAGTATGTAGGAAAGTCTGCAAGGGAGACCAAGATAGATATGAGGGAATCTGATAGCAAAAAGTGTGCAAGTGAGAGAAGACGAATGATAATGAACAGGATGTAAATTAGTAGGTCATGATTAAACAATATAGGTATCAATTTTATGACTATTATTTACTCAGCAAGTCTAATTTATAGTTCTGTGATCCTATTTCACAAGCTATGTTTGTCCTTTAAGTTTTTCCTTTTACATGTTCCTATACAAGTGTCCTTATCATTTTTTACTAATTTCCATTTTCTCTCGTTTGTGTTTATTTGTTTCCTCTTTAAGGAAGTTGGGTTGTTCATTTCACACTCCCCCTTCTGATGAGTTCCGATAGAATGAAACCTACTTTGTAGGATTTGGCGGTAACGATCTATTTTCTTCAAGAAGCCATGACCTCTATGTCCCATGGCAGCAACGTAAAGTGTGAACTGTGTTATTCTTTTCATTGTAAAAGCCATCTTGTGTTTGTTGCTTTTATGTGTTTCTATCTATCTTTCTTGTAAGTTCTTCCAAACATAATACATAAAGAGAAAGGAAGTTTTCTTTATAGAGACATGCTATACAGAATAATAGTTTGTAATATAAAGGCATTATGTTTTTAGAGATGGGGTGATAACTTTTACTCAAATTTGGTTATTTGAATCCACCAACTATTGAAGAAAGATAATTCATCTTTATTATTTTCCAGATGAGATTAAGAATTATTCAAGACTTTTCAGGTACCAGAAAGTTATATTTTAACACAATATGAATCAATAGACCTTTTAGACAAATAGTCTCACCCTGACACAACACTCTTGTCGTATAGTTCCCCTTCGGGCATAAGGAAGGTGAAGTACTCTGCCTTGGTCACATGCAGGATTGCAGGGTCCCCCAGAATCTCACCAACATGGATCACTAGTGGAGGAAGTATTACCTCTGGGTTCAGATCAACTACAGTCTCTAAACAGTTCTCGAGGCACTGCAAGCAAAGAAAGATATAATGCTAGTTTTAACAATAGGAGAGTTTTCACAGTTTATTTAGTTACACCTTGGTATCGAGTGTTATTGACCAAATGGTTCTGACCAAGGTGGACCGCAAAAACAACCAAATTGTTTTTCGTAAACAAAAAGAGCAGTTGGGGAAGAGTGGATATAACACTTGGTAGGTTAATCTATGTAAGCCTGAATGTACTGCAAATCAATGTAAAATGCCCTATCTAATTTTATTATTGGTTATATGGGTGTTTATTTTGACTGGGCCTAATATTTACATAACATATCCAACTGAATTTATCTTCTCAAACATAACCAACCGAAACCATTAAGTATGTATTTAAGAGTAAATAGGACTACAACATATTATACTCTGTTTATTTTATCTTTAACTAAACGATTTTAAGTACCTTTAACACATAATAAATAATTATAGATACACAAAGCTAGTTTTAATAAAATCACAAAATAATATGGAGAACAAAGGGTATAAGTAGGGTATTATTAAATGCTATGATACAACAATCTTATTTTTTAATATTATTAGTAATAAACGCTACTTACTGTCATATATTTATAGTTATAGTTGTCTATTTTAATATAAATCTGTTAAAATCCTTTGACAATCAAGTTATATTCATTTTAGTTTAACATAACTAGTGTTTTGAAATTGGTGCATAATTCTCAGCCCAATGGTTGATACCAGGATATTTATTTTGGTCAAGGAAAGTGTTAGCAAACTGAGGTCTAGTATTGTTTTGGTCATAATAAAACACTCGTAGCCAGCCACAATACCAGGAGCGCAAAAACACGTTATTATGCTTTCGTCGTCACCTGTTTCCAGGCTGTGGCCAGGTCAGTTTAGTAAAAGGCCCTAATCTTCTTCTATCCTTTCACTATTCTTCTTCTTTCACTTGCACACTTTCTGTTACTCCCATCTCTTTTTGGTTTCCCCTGCAGTCTTGTTCCTCCATACTTCATCTACATCTGGGACTTATGAATCTGAAGGAAGAAAGTTTGACCACTAGACCACAGAGGCGATCCCACAGAGGTTTAAATTATTTAAAAAAACACACATACACACACACAAAATCAGTTTCACTGATCTCAATTCTACTGTTTTCTTAAGTATACTAAAGAAACCCCACCACAATGCGTCTGGTTCAAGCTGTATTACATGGTTTGGGATACATGGGAAATATGGGCTCTTAAGTGCTATTAGGTAATACATTGCATTAAATTACTTCATTCATCAAAAGGTTAGTTAATTGGCCCATTAAAATATATACAGGCATTGTTAAAATCCATGGTCAAATACTATAATCAAAAGAGTTTTTATTAAATGTTATTACCGGTGTTGGAGTGTATTCATCAATGAGTATTTTCTTGATATTTTCCTCAAACTGCTTAATAAATTCTTCTGGTTCCAGTTTCAAGTATTTTAATAATTTTAACCAGAGGTCTGGAGCAATGGCCACTGAAAATAAAAATAAAATTAAAAAAATAATAAAAAATAGAAAAAATATCTAACACATATCAAAGGCGTGATACACAATAATGCATACACTATACCTATACCATACAAAATATTTAATGTCAAGTGAAGTACAAGAGTAATAATACAAAATATTAGAGAATTTGAATGTGATCATTTTTTCTTTGATACTTTTGCAGTCCCTAAAATATTTAAAATAGTCAAAATGCATGATGAAAACAACAAGTATAACTAGTTAAAGGTTTAACATGCAGAAACTAATGGTACCAAAGAGTGTGAATGTGCCATTCTAATGCTTCAAATGTGAGCTAAAGTCCAATTTGGATAAAAATTAACTCTCTTGGAAGTTACAAATATTTATATGTATGTATATATACACCCTTTTTGTGTAGCTGCAGCTCTGACTGTGTTTCAGCAGTGATATGTCACAAGAGGTACAACAGGGATGTATCAAGTAGGGCTATTAACAATCCCAGTAAACCAATTTGGTGGCCGTGTGGTCTAACACGCTAATCTCAGGTTGGTCCAGACAGGCAAAGATGGGGAGGTCGAGGTTCGATCCCGGTCAGGTGCGCTGAGGGTGGTTTCCCCTAAATGGTTTTCAACTTTCCCTTCAAACAACTGCAGGTGCACTTCCTCTAAATTAAGCCTTCCTAATCCCTAGCCCATTAGTGTAATTAGTGCATAGGCATATAACCTGAACTGGTAGTAGGATTTCATACAAAAAAAAATCCAGTAGAATCTAGGAAGACCATATCTCGAGAACCATAAGACGTATGTTCATAATGACTTTTTGTGTTGATGTGAGGTTTATTATCCACATCTAAGTTACTTCCCACATAAAAAGAGAGTGTGTGTGTGTTTTAATAACAATAATAATTAATTTGTTTGAGAACTCTAATTCTATTTATTGTTATAAGACAAACTTAACAACTAGACCCCTGACCATTAATTTACCACTTTAATAAATGTATGAATGGTATATTCTATTTTCTAATATTCCTTTATAATTATCTTTATTATCATATTCATTTTTTTCCAAGATTCACATTCGAGATTTATAGATAAAATGAAGATTCTTGTTCAAGATTTGTTTTCATAAAATAGCGGATTCCCACCAAGTCTAAAATTCCTTATGGAAGTATTGGAACTGAATGTATTAAGAGCTCAGCTCACCTTTGTGGAGGTTTATTGTTTTATAAATCTTTCACAAAATAAGCCTTTAAATCTTCAATCATTTTCAATGAGTGAGCCAACATCCTCATCATCATGAACTGTTTCCAGCCTGTGGCCGGGTCAGTTTAGTAAAATGCCTCCAGCTTCCTCTATTCTTTCACCACTTTTCCTCCTTTAATTTCTTTTATTGTTCTCCACTCACTTGAACACTTTGTTATCTTCTCCTCCCATCTTTTTCTTGGCCTCCCTTGCATTCTTTTACCTACATACTTCATTTCTAACATTTTCTTCTACATTCTTTCTTTTCCATCCTCATTATGTGCCCATACCATTTCAGTCTTGCTTCCTCTATTATCTCATGTACTCCCTGTACCCCTATTCATTTCCGGATAACTTCATTCCTACTTGTTTCTCCTCGTGACGGCTTACACGCTCCTCATTTCTTTTCTATTTTACTAAAGATAGGAATAAAATTAGTGAAAGTGTAAATAATTGCTGTGACTATGATTATGTAAAGATTTTATTATAGTTTACTGTCTACAGTATATGAAACTCACCTATGGCAGGGTGGTGGCTGCAAACCAAACTGTCAAGTGCCAACATCTGTCTGTCTTCAACAACGAGATTGGCTCCCGAGCACAACACTGTGATGCAGCTCACCAGAACCTTAGCTGACATCTCACCTCCAGAATCACCCTCCTTATCAGGGTCTATTGAATGAACACGGGCAGTCTCTAGGAATCTAGTGAGCTCCTTGAGGAGAGAGCGGGCAAGCTGAGTTCCGCCAAGCGTAGAAACAAGCTTCCTTACCACAGGTTGGCATCGCAGCCTCAGCGATGAGCTGGGTGCTGTCAAGCAGTAGACAATGGCCTTGTGGAGGGGTTGAGTGCGGCCATTTAGCTTATCTATGTGGTCCAGTAATAGGCGTTCGCATAGCAGCAATACATGGTAGAGAGCTAAAATATTACACAAATATTTATCTTAGTTCTTTTCAGTTTGTGAAACATTTAATTAACGATATCATGGCATAATTAAGAATCAAAGTGAACCGCATGATTTTAGATAGTTCTGAGTGACCGATACTTTCAACCCCCATAGCTAATATTAACACATTAATTGATGATCAGTAACTGTGGGTATATATATTTGACTCTTTTATGATAGCTATTGTTTTTTGGTACAAGTAAATTGTAAATCTTACAATCATCACCATCTGTTTTCAGTATGTGGCCGGGTCAGTTTGGTAAAATGCCTCTATCTTCCTTCATCCTCACAGTTTTAAATGGTATTGGTTCTTTTTCCTTTGTGTGAACTGACTCAGTACTTTTTTCTCATTACTCACCAAGCCCCAACCCTCCAACCCTCCAACAGCAACGTTCACTTCATACTTATCAAATAGATTTTTGATTCACAATGCCTCTAATGTGCATTGTTAGCATACACCGAAGTGTGCTGATGACACACCTGTGCATTGTAAGCAACGAACACGTTAAATTTAAGAGAAATGTGTACATTTTCAACCATAATAATTTCTCTATCTTAGATATTCCTTCAACAAGTTAACTATTAGAAGGCTTACCATTGTTTGAGGCCAGAGTTAGGAACTTCTCCGAGACAAAAAGTTGCTTGTCCATGTCCGAGACTATGGTCCAAAAGTTGCCGAGATTCTTGTCTGCACCAACATCCGAGGAAACAATCTTTAGGAGGAGACATGCAGCTGACAGAGCTTCTGTCACTATGGGAATCTTGAACCATTAAAAACAAAACATTAAGATGCGGTGATTAACAACAACAATAACAATAATATTAATTATTATTATAATAATCACGATTAATACCAAACACAATGGCTGTAAATAAGTGAAAGCAAACTACAAAAATAATAATAATAATAATAATAATAATAATAATAATAATAATAATAATAATAATAATCATCATAATCTGTTTCTAGCCTGTACCAAGGTTCAGTTTTGTAAAATGCCTCCATCTTCCTCTATTCTTCCACCACTTTTACTCCTTTAATTTCTTCTATTCTTCTCCTCTCACTTGAACAGTTACTGCTATATGTTCTCAAGGTCATTAATTTAAGTAATTCTAATGGCCATTCGTAGAAATTATAAACTACATTTGAGATCTGAGATTATTTTATAAAATGATTTAATTTTTAGGGCCGGTCTTACCCTCACAGATAATGCACAACTTAGGTAGTTACTCTAGCTTAAAACAAGCAACACAGCATAGTGTAATTTATTACATTCTTTTATAGAAAACAGTGGAATAGAGATCAGTGACACAGTTATTTTATTTTTTTAAATAAAATTTTTTATTTAAAATGTTTTTAACAACTCTTTCGGGTTATACACTAATGTACTAATTGCAATAATAGTTTTAGGATGAGAAAAGTTATATTTTTTTAGGAAGTATACCTACATTTGTGCAGAGTATGAAAAACTATTTTAATCATAATCTGTTTCTAGCCTGTACCAAGGTTCAGTTTTGTAAAATGCCTCCATCTTCCTCTATTCTTCCACCACTTTTACTCCTTTAATTTCTTCTATTCTTCTCCTCTCACTTGAACAGTTACTGCTATATGTTCTCAAGGTCATTAATTTAAGTAATTCTAATGGCCATTCGTAGAAATTATAAACTACATTTGAGATCTGAGATTATTTTATAAAATGATTTAATTTTTAGGGCCGGTCTTACCCTCACAGATAATGCACAACTTAGGTAGTTACTCTAGCTTAAAACAAGCAACACAGCATAGTGTAATTTATTACATTCTTTTATAGAAAACAGTGGAATAGAGATCAGTGACACAGTTATTTTATTTTTTTAAATAAAATTTTTTATTTAAAATGTTTTTAACAACTCTTTCGGGTTATACACTAATGTACTAATTGCAATAATAGTTTTAGGATGAGAAAAGTTATATTTTTTTAGGAAGTATACCTACATTTGTGCAGAGTATGAAAAACTATTTTAAACAGTATACCCGACCGAGATTTGAACTTTGATCATGTCCACAGTTTACTGCAAGAGTAGGACCTTAGACCATGCAGCCACTGAAGCGGGTATTTTTAAATCCTAGACTAGGCTGCTGATGACAGGGAAATCAGTTTGAAACTAGGTCTAGTTTATTGAAGGTTTTTTTTTCCAAAATAGTTGTCCAATTTGCCTCCAAGCAAATGCAGGTACACTTCCTCTAAATTCAACCTTCCTTATTCCTAACTCATCATCGTAACTAGTTCATAATGTGTATATAACCTGAATAGGTATTAAGATGCAATGCTAAAAGAAAGAATAAAAAACTGATAAAAAACTTATCCCAATTTTACTGTTGTTACATGAAGAATGCAGCATACCACACATTGAAGTGATGTTTAGTTAGATCTAATTTCCTAGTAAAATTGCTATGATAAGATAACAATTTAAAGTTACTCACCTGAGTTGCCTGTCCAACAGCTTTCTCCACAGTCTTGAGCAAGTAAGGGATGAAATCTACGCCCTGGCCCAGTGTGTTCCCACTGAAACACGCCGACATGCAACCAATATACGCAGTGCGCACACCTGCCGTCGAGGTCTTTAGGCCAGGGCCCTTCTGAAAATGATATACATATTCTAATAATTTTATATGTTTAGCCTTAAAGAACAGGACCAGGGAAGACAAATGTATAAAAGACTCCTGCCAGATTCTTAGAGAGAAAAGAAAAAAAAAAAGAAAAAAGTTAAATCTATACTCGGTGCTACCTTAGGCATTTCACCCATCGAGCTACTCAAATAAAGCCTCTAAAGTGATGTAAAACCTAAATTACCAAACAGTAGCTTGAGCATCACCCCTTATGTGTTTCGATGGATGTCTGCTCCCCTGACTAGCTTACAATGTGTTTGTGATTAGTCACTCGAAACTCAACATGCTAGTCGCAGGGCCACCTTAGTTACAAACTCGATCATCATGAATGGATAACTATGGAATATTTAATGTACTATTCAAGGTAGCTTTCTTTAGACATTATGTACAACGCTATACATTTTGCATTAGTTTGTTACAGTCCCTTTGTTGCAACGAATAGTCTTTTATTATTAATAATCCACAGTTTATAATCTTTTCATTGTATGAATGAATCCAAATTCTTCTTTGGTTACATCTTTTACCTGTAATAATAATAACAGAAAACCGAATCTTCATTGGCACTAGAGTCACTAAACATTATATTAATAAATATTCTAGAAGCCCTTGTAGCTAGATAGTACAAAAGTGATTGAAATTCCATCACTTTTACGTAGCGTCATGTGTGAAACATAAATAACAATCAGTTACTGAACAGGCCAATCACAGTTTAGTAGCTTTGTGGGTGAAAAGTCTTAGTATCTCTAGTCAGTGTCAAATGCACTAACCCCTAATCAGGTCAGATTTTAATAGTGTACACTTCCGGCCAGTTTCATAGTCAGATTTAGCATGCCTCAAGTGTGGTGCTATACTAAACATATGAAGACACATACCTAAACTAAAAGTTTTGTATATGAAACTTGACCATTACATTGTGGTCTAGGTAGGTGTTGTCTTGAATTATTTATTATAGCACTGTACTTGAGGCATACTCAATCTGACTAGGAAACTGGCCTTTCGCTTAGCATGAAATGTATCAAGCTTACTTTGACAGGTTACACTATGGTGCAGCTTATAAGATAGTGTTATACTATAATCAGGCAGCTTCCTTCCAGGATAAGCAGGGTGTAGATCTTTTGCGGATGAAATATGAATATGAAAAAGGCTCCGATAAATATGTTAACCTAAATATGAAAATATTTGTGTGCAATCAAGTTGTATATGTTTTTAGCACCGCGTCTTACTACCCAAGTTGTATATGGAAGAAGGTAATGTAACATATATTTGAGTTTTAAGTTTTAACTGCAAGGAAAAGAACTGGGAGTATAAAAGGCATGAATCTGTAGAGGGGAAAAAACAATGCTTTACCAAAATTAAAAGCCAGTACTAAGATCAAATTTAGGTTTTGTTTTTATTTGAATTGAATGTTTGCAATAAAGTGTTTCAAAAAGTGGTGTTATAAAAATTGAAAATGTGTGACATGATAGTTACCTTTAACCAATCTAAAACTTTATTGGGAACTTCGTTGCTGAGTTTGGTACACCAGAGTGAGAAGACTTCCAGCGCATGAATCAAAGTTTTTTCATGAACTAAAAATAATAGATCAGTATCATTATTTGAGCAATAGAAATTAAAATTAATTTATTTTCAGTTATTTGTAACATCAACATCATGTTTCCAGCCTGTGACTGGGTCAATTTAGTAAAATGCCTCCATTTTTCTCTTTACTCCTACCAAGTGGACAATTAGAACAGGATTGCATGGGAGAGGCAAAAAGGGACCATTGGATAGTATTTTTGTAATGTGATTCACTGTTTCGTTTGCACCCTATACCCAATCTATGGTAGTAGAGGTGGTGACAGCTAGCAGAAGGTGATTCTTTATTGCAAGCATTGGCTGAAAGTGACTAATGTCAAACTATTCGGAAATTGATGTTTTCTTAGTAAAACTTTGACTCCATGGTTTGAGCCCGTGATCGAGCCACTGTACACCAAATGAGCGGCCACCGTCGTAAGCAATAATAGTGCTAACATCTACAGATAGAAGGTGTCATGTTGTCAGCACAACAAACCCTCCAGCCGTTAGTCTAAGTTTTCTAGACCAAAACCTATTTATTCAAGTGGCTACTCATAAGTCCTCACGAGGCAGAATTTGACCTTGATCCAGAGCCAATGCTTCACAGAAACATTCTGGAAGCGGCAGGGATTGAACCCCGAGACTCCTGGATCTGTAGCCAGGAACTCTTTTGACTACTAGACCACAGAGGCAGTCAGTAATACTATATTATCAATAATTAATTCCTAATGGGTTGGCGTTAATTACTTTCAGCCAATGTTTGCAATAAGGAACATTCTGTTAGCTGTCATTACCACCTAGCTACTACCACGACTATTCTTACAATAATCATTAAACACTACATAATAAGGGTTTTGGAAGTTCACTTTTTCAATCTGAAGCAAAGTTGAATCGAATATTATGAGATATTCCTGAAGCCGAATTGAACTTTGACTGTTTAAAAAAATGTTTTATGTTGGATGAAAATTATAACTTCACTAACTCTAAAAATTTAGGTGTTTAATAGAATTTAAAAAATTATGTATTTTAAATGTAATTAATATATTTTGTCTTAAAATGATAAATTAAGTTACTATTACAATATGTAGTTTAAATATTTTAGAATTGTTTTTATGCAAACATTAATTTGTAATGGAAATAACTGTGCAGAAAGTGAAAAAAGTGGTTTCAATCTAAATAATTTTTTGGCAAAGCTTTGTAATTGTCAAATCCAGGATTTTACTTTTGAATAAAAGTTGAAGCAACCAAATATTTAAAGAGAAGTTGAAGTTTTCAAAGCTTCGCACATCCCTACTATTTAAACTGGTGATTTATTGCAACTAAAGACTATAGATCTTACCATTCTTGTCCTTAAATTTTAGCCTTGAAATTTCAATTCCTTAACATTTTAAATATCAAATTTTTTTCAGGAATCTGACTTTACATTAAAAAGTGTAAATAGTAATAAAACTCTGAATACAGCCATGTTTGATTTGTGTTAGATCACTAGAACACAAAGGCCATGTAGAGTACAATAATAATTTAGTGGTACTAAAGTGAAATGTCAAAATCTAAGATTTGCCACAAACAAAAAATAACCAAATTCTGAATATTGCAGTTTTGTTTGAATACAAAAATGTTTATCTCCTGGTTTTTAAGAACTAAGAATCGATGTATCGAAAATCATTGTGTTAAGATCAATTCTTTAAATACCAGTAATAATCGAAGGTACCAAGTTTGACATCCTTAACTAAAATTAGAGTTATAGAGAACTCTAGGGTAACTTATTTTGTGTTTCTTTACACACTAAGTATTAACTAAAATCGGTCTGACCAGGATTCAAAACAGTATGTTAAAGTAGGCTAGTGAATTTCTGGAGCTAAACACTTCCCAACTAGGTACATTAACAAACACATACCTTCAGTATCCAACACTTTAATGAAATGATCTGCGGCAGATGACGCTAACTTCTGGACACTGCTTCCTGTCACTGCATTGTAGCTGAGGTTGCCTGCACCCTGAATAAATCAAGAGATTTTCATCAAGAGAAATGGAATTCTCTAAGATATTCCTTAACAATGATTTTTACCATTAAATGAAAAAAAGCAACCATTCTTGTTTTAAAGTTTAACACTGTGTAAATGATGCCATACCTTGCGAATGTAAATTAATATGGAATTTAATATCTAGTCAAAATAGATACATTCCAATAAATGCTCAAATTGATCACACATCATAAAGAATGGGATAGAAACAGGTGTGGACTTACATCCAATACACTTATCTTGTGAGTGGCCACTGTAAGCTTCCCCTCTGAGCCGTGGAAGACATCAAACAAATGATGGAGGAGCCCTTCAAGAGCACCTGAATCGCTGCACTGCAAGGCTAAACTGCGACATGCGGCAACAGATTCGTCACGAGCCAGGTCTTCCTTCGAGTGTAGGTTTGCTGTCAAATAGCACAATTAGTCTCTGAGAGGGGATTGGACTCCAACCAATGGAGGTCTTATGTGCTCTTATTGACTAAACATACTAGAGTTGAATCAAATCCACTATTTTACGAATATGAATATTCATTTTGCTTTTAAATCTCAAATAATGAATCTTGAATTTCAAATCCAAATCATAAGCCTCAGAGGAAATAGAAATATAATGGCATTAAGGAAGATAGAAACAGTAAATAGATGTTAAAAATTCTTTCTTATAATTATTTCAATATAACATTCTTATAATCAATGGGGCCTGGTTGTTGAGTTTAGCCTATCCTGAGCCACCAATAGGCAGTATTAGAGCTTTAAAATGAATTTCAATTGAAATAAAAAAACAAATTTTTTAAGAATTTGAGTTGAATACTTAAATCTTGAATATCTTTATTTGAGGGTTCTATCCATAAAACAGAACGAGCTTAAAGCACAGTCATACTAATGGCTGTGTTTCAGGCATAAACAGAACTAACATACCGTATTTACCTGAATTCAAGACGACCCCCAGTTTTTCAGTGGTTCTGGATAGATTTTTTAAAAGTGGTATTTGTTTTATCATGAATGAAGAAAATAATTATGGTAGACTTATTTTATAGTAAAGGAAATTGATATAACTAAAGAAAAAGGAAAAATAAACTACTAAGAGTAAATTTGATGAAGAAAGCCCACCTAAGGAAAGAGGAAAAATGTGGGAAGAATCCAATGCACAAAGGTGACATCATCTTCCTTTCTTCTGTCTTCTATAGTAGAAGTAGTCACACACACATTTTAACACAAATAGAATAATATTTCGGCAATGTTGCCTTTATCAAACATAAAGAAAGTACAAATAACACTGGATTACTCCATTTTGAATTTAAAGAAGAACTGTTCTTATTTTGTAATGCTAACAAATTGTTTTTTATTTACATAACAAAACCCCTATGTTGAATTATAATCTAATTAGGGTTGCAGAATTGCTAAGGAATTTCTTTTTTTGTCGCAAATATTGCTTTTCATAAGTAGATTAACTTTGAAAAAGTTTCATAAAACAATGAGAAGTTAATTTTTATTATGACAAATGATAATCGTTAGTGAAAATCCGAGCCACATACATACCCTAATCCCCCTAAATATGAACATTGGACTCTACCATTTACTTTCACTTTAACAATGATATACAGAAAATATAATAAAAAGTAAAGATATAGAGTAAGAAATCATAGGATGAATATACAACAAACTGTTGCTTTTAGTAGGAAAATGTAAAACACATTTTACATATTAAAAAATCTAACCGATAAACATGTCTGCTGTGAAGCACCATAAAAGTCAGCCGCCATGACAGCCAATCATAATAAATTGGTGATAATTAAACACGCATCTTTATTCTTATTTTGAAATCGATGATCTAGGAACTTCTATTCAAAGATAATAATTTACTTGATATTATTCAAAAGTTAGATATTTTGTGGAGTTTCATGAATTAAAACTAAAGTTTGGCATCACTAAATTTATCTAGTAAACGCTATGTATGATCGATTGTTTGTTTAAAATCAATTCAGTTTTTTCATCACATCTTAATTAACAAGCGCTAGCTATGTAGGCAAAGTTTTAAGAATTAAATATGTAAAATTTGATATTTCAGTATTTGTTTTTAAATCTATTTTGATTATTGAAGATGGCTAAATTTTTAATATTGTAGTGAGGTAATTGAAAAAGTAATAAAAAAACAAAAAACTAAATAAAATTCAATTGGATTTTTTTTAAGCACCGCATCTTACTACCTGTTCGGGTTATACCCTGAAGTACTAATTAGGCTAATGGATTAGGGATTGGGAAGGTTGAATTTTAGAGGAAGTGAACCCGCATTTGTGTGGAGGGAGAGTGGAAAATCACTTAGGAAAAAAAAAGTTCATCCGAATGAGATTCGAACCTCGATCTCACTGTCCTCAGCGGTCTAGCTCAACACGAAATTTGATTATTTAAATCATTCGATTATGCCTATCACTATCCCCGCCCCATTTGAGGAGTTTACCGTGGTGAATACTAAAGAATGGTACATGTGTGTTAGTGTTTCTACTTTTATTTGTGCTCTACCATTTTCCTAATATTCTATCATTTTATTTATTACATATTTTTTTGCTCTATGCACTTTATTTCATACATGTATAAAGAGTGGTATTGAGATTTTTAGCATAGAGTATCGATTATGGCAATACCAGTCGATACTATGGGTATCAAGGAATCGAGTATAGTATCAGGCCACAGCTAGGTGGTTATTTTTAACGATAACCTAAAAAATACCCTAAAGCTTTGTGAAAATAACCAAATATCCTGTGATCTGTATTTTAGCTTTAAAATCCGTGAAAATGGATAAAATTTGTAAAAAAGGTGGCCCTGCACTATTGCATTTATATTAAATTAATATGTAAAATGTTACCGTTTGATGTAAGCCTAACCAAATCCTTATTTTTCAATTTTAAGACAACACCTAGATTTTGAAGCTACAAATTTGGGTAAAAACCTCGTCTTAGATTCAGATAAATACGATAATTCAATTTCTCACCCACTAGACTCTTCCCGATGTCCTGTGCATATTGACTCAGGTCAAGGGACAGGCCAAGCATGACATTCCCCACACATTCCAGAATGATCTCCGGGTTTCTAAGCATGGCCTTTTGCATGGCTGGGAGCAGGAACTGCTTAAACTCTTCATGAGTCACGTGCTTCAACAGGGGCTCACTCTCTTTAACAATGTAGAGTGCAGGCTTGTTTTTGCAGCTTATTGCCACCTTGATGAAAATGTCGAGTAAACTGGGCTGCAACAAATATTATGACACTTTATCAACAGCTTTTATGCTATATTCTTTCAACCAACATGTTTCCCCAAACATTTTTAGAAGTTCAGGAAAAAAAAATTCATAAAAATTCAATTAAACTTAGTTAGTTATTTACCCCCTATGTTAACATTTATTATTATATTATAATAATATCTATTATAATTATTATTATATTTTCGTTATTGTTTTTAGTACCTAAATAATTTGCATTTTATTTTTATTCCTACAAATATGCAGTTAAGTAATTGTACTGCAGTGGTGGCTTGACATTAAAATTTAACAAAATAGCTTTGGTGCATTTTTTTGTACTAGGGTTCCAATGAAATAACATTTAAAGCCTAGTGTTCCACAGGTGTTAGGAGTTTGAAGACCACTGTAGTAAATTATGTAAAAGGTACTACATAGTAGTGTTTGGAATACATAGTTTGTTGACTGTGAGGGACTACAAAAAACAAACAATTTAAAGAAAATATCAGGAATATAGTTTTCTGAGAGAATATTAAATCTTGGCAATATTTTACGACATAAAAGATATGACTGGTATATTTCAACATCACTTTTTACACAGCATAGTTTGATACTAATGCATTGTAATGTTTCACAAATGTTTTAACTCATTATTTATATTATTAAATGAGAAAATGAAGCTTGTTTTCTAACCCACATAGTAGAGTAGAGAAATTAATTTGTTAGAACAGGTTTTTTTTAATAGTCACAGGAGATAGGTCTTGTGATAAGTTATGCTAACCATCAAAAAACTTGAGAAATTACTTTTAATTAGTATGTGAATAAAAGTTAACTAATAGAGTTCTAGTTTTTAATAGTTATCCTGCTTAGTATCTAATCTTAAAAGGGTTGTTTTTCCTTTCAATAATTTGTATTGATGAAACAACTTAAAATAGTGAAAATGTGTAGTTTAAATTTTGTTTATTAATATTTGGAATATAAATCAAGTATGCACCTTATAAGGTGGGGATGTGGGTAACGCGAGAAAGGGTCAGTGTATTTTGCTGTTTTTATAGCAACACATATTTTTTTTAGCAAAATAAATCAAATATTGCTTCAGTACAAACAAAGTAATTTTCTTCACAGTTCTTAACAGTTCTTAAATATCTGTCAAGGGTGTCCTGGAATTTAATGACAACTTCTTCTCTTAATTTAAAAAGTTTGTCATTTAATCCTGCTATGCTTATGACAAATATTTAACAAAGGTTGATAACAACATGTGATGAAAATTAAGCTCCATATTTGTACTGAAGCCATATTCTATTTATTTTGGCCAAAAAAATTTTTTGTTAAAAAAACTACAAAAATGGTGGCCTTTTCTCGCGTTTCTTACAATAACACCTTTGGTACATTAAATCTATCTAAAATTATAGAATTTAAATCAAATCTCAATCAATAATAATTAATTCAATAAAGAATAAGTACAAAGAGAAATGTATTCTACATACTTTGTATTTGGCAATGAGTTCCGTCCTCTTAATCTCAGACAGGTAGCGGATAAGGTATGAACCAAACACAACTATGTGCGCGGATGGCTCTGCATTGGTCAGAGCATTGCTGTATAGCTCCTCTGAGCCTTTCACAGACTTCCACATAGTGGACAGAATCTTGTAGGCCTTGGCCGTGTTCCTGCCAACACCGGCGGCTGCAACCACAGAAAGGAGAACCGCCTGGGCGTCGACCAGCCGCTGAAACTCGGCCTTCGCATTGTCTGAGCAATTGTTGAGGCCATGTTCAATGAGCAGGCATGACCAGCTCAGAGCATACAGCCCACTCTGGGAGGTGTTCTTCCTGTCAGCATAACTCACTTGTCATTTTCCCAAGAATGAATAGGTCAACAAATAAGCAAAAGCTACAGTACTATAAGCAACTGAAATCATGGATGTGGAGTTGGTATGTGTAATGATATTGATTTTTCCATCTTTATTAGTATTTAAAATCATATTTTAAAGTAAATATTTTCATTTTTCTTATTTTCAGTTATTTTAAATTAAATTCATCTTTTCTAAACAATAGACATGTTTCTATTTTTATTTATTTTAGCTTCATGTGTTTGAAGCATGGTTTATTTCTGGGTTGTATTATGCAGTATTTAAGATCAGGTGCATAGTTAAGCCATGCCTATTTTTAATTTTTGCGCTCAGAGAGAATAACCCCATTGGTAGATGGAAAGAAATCAAGTAGTGACCTGGGTTTGAGAGTAAAAAACTACAGTGAATACAGACCCGAGATTTGAAAGACGGCATAATTTTGTACTCATCTTCCCCGCTGAATCGTCATGTGAAATAGACGTGTTTTGAACTATCGTTATAAAATATATATTATTAACATGTTCGAATGTTAAATAGTGTAACAAGCAATATGTATGCATTTAAATAAATATCAACAAGTGAACAAATATTTTTCTTAATTAACATCCTATCAATGCAGTTCAGTATGACATAGCTAAAAGAGGACAAACGAGAGCTTTCCAGACGACACCCTTACGTAAGATAGTAAACTAGTACGGCGAACGGCTCGTAACAAAAGGAACCCAACCCATGGTTCGTTACACACGCCAAATCTTTGACTACAACTCCTCTATTTTTTTACTATCAGACTCCAACTCTGACTCCTTCAGAAATGTCTTAAGTATTTTAATTAGTAATAAAAAATGTACTGCAGTAAAATTAATAAATACAGATTACTTCATAGAATATTATAATTTTTTTACTTTGAAGCCGGAGTTGGTGCATTTTTACAGACACCAGTTCCACTCAAAATTACTTCAGACTTAGACTCAGACTCCACAGCCCTGATTGAAATATGTCTCAATTAAAAAGAGTCATCTAAGATTAAAAATTAACTATTCTTATTTATGGTATAATATAAATTGTTAAATTGATTAAATACCTAATATACTGTTCAGATTAATTGTGAGCAGTTTTTACCTTCCTTTTGTATTCATTTGATAAAAGAGCCTTAAACACTCTTAAAGCAATAATTTTGCTTGGTTACTATGAAATAAGGTATTCTCACTAAAAATAATAGTGTAGATTTAAATATTTAATTTAGAATGTCGCATATAACTAAATCCTCCCTTCCTCTCACAACACAAGTTAAATTAGCTTTGATCCCCCTGGACTACTTTCGTACCATAATGGACCAAATATAGTATGACCTCGCATATAATATAACACTAAAATTTTAAAGGTGTTCAACATGAAAAATAAAACGACCCGAATGTACCTCATGGTAAAAACTTGTTAGCAGCCTACATGTTATTTGTTTGTTGTACCTCACGTAGTACTCTTAATTTAAAATTCATATTGTAGCTTTTCCTCATTCCCTTGGTAGATTGAGACGGTGAGGAAGCCTTCTTTTCAACATGCTCACTCCTTGCGGAACTCCCATGGATGATTTTAATTTCAGTAACACATCACAGATTTTGCCATTAAAGTGATGATGAAGAGTGGAAATCCTCTCTTTCTCTTACTTTGTTTGAACCTTAAAATTATTATTAGAGGTGCGCAATGATTCCGGCCGGTCAACAAAGTTCCAGCATGCTACAAAAATACCTCTGTAAGAATCTGCAGTTTTTTTCAGTAAAACATTAACAAACAATTTCTAACCGACATTTGTGAGCTTTCAAACTAATCATCTAGTCAGGTTTGCTAGTTGCGAGAAGGTCAGGATTCAAATTGTGTCTGAATGTACCAACGGTGGTGTTTATGAAATGGTTTCCCACTCTCCCTCCACAGAAATAGATTAATGAAATCTAAAATTCTATCTTCCTTGTCCTTTCCTTATTAATGTAAAGGCATACCCCTGACAGTTCTACTTACAAAATTTTGCACTTACAACACATTTCAATTGCTAACCATGGTGTTTGCTTCGCATGTATGACACCTTAACGACATGACACTACTGCTCCCACCAGTCTCCAGTGATTTGTATGCTTCCAACCCTTTTTACAAATATAAGCCCTACAGTGTTATTTTAGTTAAAGATACGTTGTTTACAACAGCTAAGTTCATATAATAACAATTACAGTGCAGTACATGCATAGATAAGTTAAAAAATGCTTTGTTTCTATTTGTGATGATTTATAAGTTTCGAGAGTGGTCTGGAACCTAAACTATCATGTGGTGTATGCCTGTAATTAAATGTTGTCAGCCAGAAAAAGTAGCTAGGCATGAGATAAAATAAGCTTTAATCAGACTATGAAGTCAAAGTGTACTTGAAAATTATTGAATTTCCAGTTTAAACAGCAAGTTTTTTTTAGTTTTTTTACACATCTTATCACCCATCTAGGCTCTACACATTTTAAATACTTCCAATACATTAAGGTTAAGGAAAAAATAATTTAGGGGGAATCTACTCCTATTAGCATGGAGGGGGATTGAGAAAACTATTTAGGAAACATCATCCTCAATACACCAGGCCAGGATTCAAACTTCGACCTTCCTAACAGTGATAAGCCATAATAGACGAGTTTTAAATTTAGTCTGCATGTTCATCAATGTGCATTTTTTCTAGTTGATATGTAATTAGCAACAGGGAGTAATTTATTAAATGTTGGTAGTCAAGTTTCCTTGTCTCTTTAGTTTTCAAAGGCATTTTTTTTAAAATTGTATAGTATGTCTGAAGATTAAAATAAACTATGAGGAATTTGATGGTTACATATTAATAATTTTGAAAAAATTACAGATAAATTCGTTAAAAAAAGCTGACGGTTTCCTATTTTTCATTCTGCTAGACAGTTTGCTGACATGATTTAAGATCCAAAATATTAAAATATATATATATTTATTTGAGGTAGGCCTATTCAACACGGCCTTTTTGAATTGAATAATTATATCAGCACCCAAAATAACTTAATGATTGTATCACATTCACTTACGTTGGGATGAGGTGACAATGTGAAACAGCAATATCGGTCAAACTAGCTGTGAGGTGTTTGATGGTCCAGTCTCCATGTTGCTTGACTAAAGAAATAATTACACTCTTCACATACGATTGTGATGTACTGTCCCTGTAGCGAGGCAATGTAAGCTGCAAAACTTTGCAAAGGCCTCGCACTATACTTTCAGATATACCTGCAAACAATTGACTTTAGATAAAATAATATGATGCAGTTGATTAGTAGTCCTAGTTCTTAAGCTTGTTGGCCTAAATAATCCCTTTAAAAGGGGGAGGGGCGTAGGTCAGATTTGTGTTAGGCTATTATAGCAATGGTTCAAATTGTTTTAAATAAGGATTAAATTAAACTTTTTCTGCAAATTTAACACAACATAAAGAGTAATCAAAAAAAGAAAATATATGCAAAACTATACAGCAATCAAAATTGTGGTTTATACAGATGTACTACCACAAACAATCTAAGTAAAAATTAACTTTATATTCTCTAGTAATTAGATAAATGAGATGTGAATAAGTTGTTTCTTTGTTATTATAGATCAAATGTATGAGGAAACACCAGGGGTGTATGAGAAAAGGGAACATATGACTTTTACAACAGGTGAGTTATAGGAAACCTAGTCCTTTGGCCTACCTGGGTTTGACAACACCGCCTCTACGTTGTGAAGTACGTCATACCTCTCCTTGCGGCTAGCTGTCTGGATTCTAATAGGTAGGTCTCTCAAAGCTTTAGTCAACTGAAATAGAAATAATTTTATTTTTAATTTACACGTATACTATTATCTAATAATTAACATTCCACGTGCCGAAATCTCACCTCTACATCCGCCATGTTTACGCCGACAATGTAATGTGAAGTTATGAAATTTTGAACCTTAGCAGTAATATGAATGTTTATCTATCTTTTACAGTAAAGGAACGCTATGCTTTGTGAAATTCATTGCCTAACAAATTAGATAGCTTGTTCATCGCAATGATTATAATATACAAATTGTTTTTAGATTATATAAATTATTTTAATTGATTAATTAAACTTAATCAAAAGTGTAAGGGATCAATTCATATTAGTGGTTGAAATCCTCGTTTCAGTTACGGGGCCTACCACTATTGTAACGTCGTAAGTTAATATATAATATATTTTAAACGTGGCTTAAGCATAAAAAAAATTATTTACGCTATGCCACGAGGAAGTCGAAAGTCACACAAGCAATTTCACCATTGATCTCTATAGTATAACTGGATGGACATACACATGCACATTCCAAGGACAAAAGCGTGACGCTCAAGTGTGTCG
>CABFWB010001418.1:0-57882 GCA_902151455.1 Timema bartmani
CCAATACAAATGTGAGCACATATTCTTTAAATTCAGCCTGCCTCATTCTTCCCCTATAAGAGTAAATATGTGGATAGTCCAAACGGGTAATAAGCAGCACAATAACAACCAAAACTATATATTTCATGTATCCGCTACGGTGGCAGCATGGTCTCAGGCGTCACTCTCTCAGTAGGCTGCACTGCCGATCACGGGGGGATCTACGTTTGAATCTCGGCCGGGTGTGCTAAGGTTTTTCTTCCAAAATGGTTTTCCAATCTTCCTCTAAGCAAATGATGGTACACTTCCTCTAAATATAGCCTTCCTAATACCTACAAGCATTAGAGTAATTAGAACATAAGCGAGGCGATGGCCCGAACGTGGTGCTATATATATATATTTTTCATGTGTGGTGTTTGAGTAAGGTCTTATCGATAAGTTCATAATGCCATTAGTGGGAGAATACGAAACTCCGTGTAACGGTAGTTCCATCTAACCTGTCACTTTACCTCCAACAACAACAACATAATATTTTTATCGCAAATGAGACCCCCCGCTCATCCTAACCAACACCCTTCTCCTTTTTCCATCCCGTCCCCACACCTATGCAGGTAGGCGGTAAACCAGCAGACAGGATGTGTGTGTGGCCTTCAACCCCAACGGTTGGTATGTTAGGGATGGGAGGGGGGAGGAGAGAGTAGGGAGGGACTAGTTGAGAGCGAGGTTTGGGGGTGAATGGTGAATATGTGTATGGAGGAAAATGAACTTTGATAATTACCCTCACCGCAGCACAGTAGATACCTCTCTACCACACCACTTCCTCGCACTGTTCTTCTCTTTCTGTACGTCTCTCTTCATCTCTTTTTATATATAACACCATTTATTCTTTTTAATTTTTGCAGCGTTTTTCAACCGGTGTACTACAAAAGGTCTGCAGATGTGCCGCAGGAGTTTACGGTATCATCAAAAAGAAACAATACTCAAAATTGAGGGGTAAAAAATCTTTTTAAATCCATGTTAAACATTATTACTTTACTATCTTACAGGTAGAGAAAGTATTGTGATCGTCAAAAAAATCGAACTCGAGATTTTGATGAATTTTGACGTTTCATGAGCCTTCGTATCCGACAAGTGGTTTTTGAATTTCCGTCCATCCGTCTGTACCTCTGACTAGAGTCTAAACTATTTAACCGATCGGGCTAAAACTTGGTATCTAGGGTGTTCATAGGGTTGTTCTAAGGGGTTTTTGGAATTGAATATCTAACCCTACAATTAAGGGTAGTTTACTGAAGGGTAAAAAGAGAAAAAGTCAATTTTCTCAAAATATGCTCTAACGATTTTGATTAAATTTTATTTCAAAACATTTATAAATATTTTAAATAAAATGACTACGCTGAATATTTCGGCAAAATGACTTTAAGGGCTCCGGTCTGACGCCTAAATTCTCATTTTTTTTATCATATCTACAGAACTATTTGAGATATGAAATTACTTACCGTTGCAAATATGTAAATCTATTTATAATAACAATATTTTATTCTCAACATATTTTTATAAAACCAATAACTTTCAAGCTATACGCAAATATATATATATATATATGTATGTATTTAGCGTTTCGACTAACGGTAAAGTATTGCGACCGTAAAAAAAAATATAGCCTGAAATGTTGATGGATGTCGACGTCTCATAACCCCCTGAACCCTAAAAAGTGGTTTTCGCAATGCTGTTTGACTGTCCATCTGTCTGTTAGTCTGTACCTCGGGCTAGAGCCTAAACTATTTTACCGATTGGGCTAAAACTTGGTATATGGGGTTTTCATAGGTTTACCCCAAGGAATTTTTCGAATTGAATATACAACCCTAAAATTAAGTGTAGTTTCCTTAAGGATGGAAAAAGAAAAAATCAATTTTATCAAAATCGGCTTTAACGATTTTGATTAGATTTCATTTCTAAGCTTTGATCAATATTACAAACAAAATGGCTACTCTCAACTTTTCGTCAAAATGACTTTTAGGGTTCCGGTCTGTTGCGTAAATTTTAATTTTATCTCCGTGAATCTTTGAGGTATGAAATTACTTATCATTGCATACATGTGGATCTATTTATAATAAACATCTTTTACTTGAAATATATATAAAACCAAAAGTTTTCAAGCTATACATAAATATATATTTTATTTTAACTTTGCCAACACTTTAAGGTAAGTTATTACGACCCTTAAAAAAAATCTAGCCCGAAATGTTGATGGATGTCGGCTTTTCATGACTCCCCGCACCCTAAAAAGTTGTTTTTGCAACGCCGTCTGTCTGTGTGTCTATATAACCCTAAAATTAATAGCAGTTTACTAGAGGATGAAAAGAGAAAAATTCCATTTTCTCAAAATCTGCCATAACGATTCTATTTATCTCATTTTAGACTCAATAGTCAATAACTACCTATTTTATTGATCAAAATTTATAAAAGAGAAATTTAATTTCAAGGCGATAGCCATAAGATGTGCATCCCCTAGTAAAATGACAAAAATTTTAACCGGAGGTCAAAATTTTGAAACGAAATATTGGCCCTCGGGGACCCAATATCGATATTTTTTACTGGTCCAAATATACAGCTGAAGACGTTAATTCTTTAAAAATAAAATTATGAAATTTAAAACCATGAATAAAAAATGTTTTACTTATGTCTAGCGCAATTTGTTCTCGGGTTTGCTAGTGTATATTATATTAAGAATTTTGAGTAAATATCTCCATTT
The DNA here is from genome assembly GCA_902151455.1 of Timema bartmani. Lineage (NCBI taxonomy): Eukaryota > Metazoa > Arthropoda > Insecta > Phasmatodea > Timematidae > Timema > Timema bartmani. The sequence goes on from CABFWB010001418.1 coordinate 2,732, forward strand.
ATAAAGAATAGAGGGAGAAAGTTCGTGTGGAGTTCCGTACCATTTATTTATTTTTTAAATAGCACAATTAGAATTTTATATATTTAACTTTTAAACACAGTATTAATAGCCGTTATTTTAATCATAAAATCCCTCCTTCTTAATAAAACTTTTTAGCGCCAGTTTAGGATATACGTTAATGTGCTAACTAAGCTAATGATTTTAGGGATTAGGAAGGTTTTATTTAGAAAAAGTGTACCCCCATTTACATGGGTAGAAAGTGAAAAACCATTTAGGATAAACCACCCTCAGTACACCCGACGAGTTTTGAACCTTGATCTCCACGTTATCGGTGGTCTAGTCTAGTGTAAGAGTAGCGCCTTAGACCATGTGGTCACCGAAGCGTGTCTTAATAAACTAATGTGGGTCTTGATAAATTTAGCGCTTTGTTTAGTGTTCCGTGATTGGAAAAAGGTCGAAAATCTCTGCACTATTGCAATGTTGTTAACCGAAGGTTTGATGGGAAAGGGTGTGGGTAAGGGAGCAGAATTTAATGATTAAGTGTTGTTTTAAGAGCCACTTTGTAACAGGTTTTCTATGTTTTATGTGAAAGTTTCACGAATTTTAAACCCTTCATTTGTGTCTGGTAGCCATGGCAACTGTGGAACAAAGCCGTCGTCAAACTAATGAATGTAGTAGCATATGTATATTCTGAGATTCATCATCAACATTAGTTGTCAGTGAACAAATGACATAAGGCATTAATCTCGTATCTATACCAGCCTGCTGATGTCGGAGAGAGTGGTGTTCGAATCTCGGTCAAGTTTACAGTGGGTGGTTCTTCCAAAATGATTTTCCACTCTCTTTTTACTCAAATGTGAGTATATTATTTCTAAATTGCTTCGTTTTTCATTCCTACCCAAAGAATGCATCATTGTTGAAATGAGAGTTTTGTGCTGATATAATCATTCGGTTCAAAATTTGAACATTAAATATTTCAAATAAATGAAAATAAAAGTGTGAAGTCGACTGAAGTTTTAAAGGAAATCAAAAACAATTTTTATCTAGTGAATGGATGTATTTTAAATGTTTATTCAAATAAAAATACTGAGCAAATCTCTTCGTGAAATTATTTGTTTGTTACAAAACGTTTAATTTGTGAGATGATACTGTATTATTGATCACTATTAATGTAAGGACTAAGGATAAAATAAGAAACTTAAATTGTGATTGTTAAAGCTATCTTATTTGAATTTGCTTCCCTTTCTTCTCTGGGGATGACTGGAAGTTTTATCTGCCTGTGTTTTGACTAGTTTCAATTCCATACATTAGACTAATGGAGAAGTTGTAAAGTGATTGAATGTAAAAACAAAGAAATAGTTTTAACAGAGTGTAAATAGGTGTAACCTATTAATTTGTGCTAGATCTCAACATTAAGCTATCGGTTACAAATTACAAAGCAATCAATGTGTGTCTTTGAGATAACTGGAGTGTGTCTATCAGGTGGAGAAGTTTGGTGGGTTTACTTGGTCTTGAACAAAGGACCCTTTTGTTTGCTTTGTTTTGGAATGACCTAGCCTCTACTCTATGGGAACAGAGTGATTCTGTGCACTTAGTGCCCCCACATCCACCCTCTATCTCCTCCTTTTATGCAAACACGTACAGAGCCACCACAATCACATGTGAGTAGAGACTAGCCTATATGTACTAGGTAATATAATTACATGAAGGGCAAATTGAAAAGCCATTCATTGTGAAACGAAGTTTTACTATTAGTAAAATCACATGTGAGGGCCTGGGAAGCAAACATATTCCACTAATGTAATGTTTAGTGCCCAATATTTTCATCGCTACACTTTAATATTTTGACATTCTCTTACTATCTAATTTGCTATGAAACTTTAGTAAAAATCAAAACTTACTTTGGATAGTAAATGCTAATTTAATAGTGTTAAATTTGATACTTAGATTTACCTCTGCTAATGTAAAATTTCTCATTTATGTGTTAACAGACAATAATTATTGCGTCATAGTGTCTGAAAATAGGACATGCAGTATGTCTCGTCTCACTGATGTTAAAGGCAATATATCTTGTGACATAGTGTTTGAAAACATTAAATTTCATGTTGATCGTGTTTCATCCATTATGATACCCAATTGGATGTTCTGAAGCGAACTAAAGGGAAAAAACATGAATAAATTAAATCATACGCCTTGATTTTACGACACGCCAGGACTATGACCGAACCTTAGTGAACGGTTTGTCGCAATGCATGAAATATACACCTGAAAGATAACAAACTTACATTAATATAAAATAAGATACAACCATCTTGTTTTTTAAAAGATATGCGCAAACACATTTTTCTAAGGTGTATTGGATAAGAATAACCCATCGATCACTGGCGATCAGTATCTCATTTATTTGAGCAGGCGTTAGGGACATTTTTGGCGACATATAGTGTCGATCCCTTAGCTCCCAAGACCCTGGATGAGATAATTGTTTGAACCCATTAATTTTCTTAGAAGTACTACGCGAACTTCCAGTAGTTGTTGCCCGCATCTTACTCATTTTATATTATTTAGTACTACTGCTTATTAGGCTTAACTTTATGTCAAATACCTATAAGACATAAACAAAAAGTTGGAGCAGAAACAATTAGATGATAAGTAACTTGAAAATTAACACTTTACTTTCCCTAATTAGCTTATAAGGAATACCTGTATCAAATTTCAGCCCTCTAGCTTCATGGGGAGTGTGAGAATGAATGAGTGAGTCAGTCAATCAGGGCTTTTCGCCTTTATTAAATACTAGTGGATGGTTGCAGCGATGGCTGCAAATTGTCGCACTAAAATGTATTTAAAGCTTGTTTATTTACTTGGAAATGTTCTATAGAATGAAGCCTCGTTCAACTTTCTTAGTTAAAGGTCTACTCGTCAAAGACAATTTTTCGTTGATTTTGGCGTTTATATGTTTAATTTTAAGCAAAAAGTAAGCTTTTCTTCTTCAGCCTACGATTATAACTTTAAAACAACCTCTCCCCTATCTATTTACCTATTTGTTATACCTTACCACTTAGGTAAGAATTGAGTAGTTATTTTTAACCAAAGAGAAACACTTTATTTAATGATATAAATCATACGCAAATTCAGGGTTTCCATGGTGATGTAAGCAAAGAATAATTGTAAAGATGAGCCACTGCGGGCACAGAAGAAAATATATAAATTTTCTAGGAATATCGGGTCTGCTTTGGAAGCTTCTATTTTGCAAACATCCTGAATTCTCAGCCTTTAAAATGAGTGTCCGTTTGTCAAAATTGGTTCAGCCGTTTTCTCATAATTTCATTTACCGGAAATGAGCTTATCAGAAAATGTGAGAGTCAGAATGAGAGTGATTGTGTAAGTGTGTGAGTGAGTATGAGAGAGTGAGTGTGAGATAGAGTGTGTGAAAGGGATAGAGTGGGAAAGAGAAGCTATGTGTGTGATAGACAGTGAGAGAGAAAATGTGTGTGTGTATGTAAAAGAATATGTAAAAGCATGTGTGTGTGTGTGTGTGTCTGTGTGTGTGAGAGAGAGAGTGAGTGTGTGTGTATGTATGTGTATGTGAAAGAAAGTGTGAAAGAATAAACTACTTAACCTATTGTTTTGTGAATTATATCAATATTGTTGATTTAAATGTGAATAAACGATAACCACATTCAATAATTTTTTCAAAGTCTAGGAAATTAATTAAAATATATAGGTAAAAGATGTGCTACTATAACAGCTATTATAACAGCCATTTTGTATTCAGAGATAAATATTTAAAAAAAAGGAAGGAAAAGTAGTCATACAAACAAAAATTATATATTTCTAACCTTCTAATACTGGTTTAGTTTGTTTAGTTTGTATAGATATTTTCCATAATTTTATATTTTTTCCACTGTACAACTTAAGTAAGTGTTGAGTTATTATTTAATAATATATTATCATATAATATATAATTTGATTGCCCTATTTCCGATGATTGGAATTACGAGAAAATGACAACCTATTTTGACAAACGCTTATTTTTAAGGTTAGGGGTCCAGGATGTCCTGAAAAATAATAGTTTCCAACCAAAATCTGATTTTCCCAGAGTATTTTCACCTTGTAATTCTTTGTTTACATCATCATGGAAACCTTTATTTGTGCATGGTTTTATGCCTGTAAATAAATTATTTCTCTTGGGTTAAATATAATAATATCATAAATATGTATATATTATGATAGTGATAAAATGGTGATAGTGAAAATGAGAGTGTAAGTATTTGAGTGTGTGATTGTGTGTGTGGGTGAGTGAGAAAATGAGAATGTGCGTATGAAAAAGTGAATGTGAGGTGAATTTGAGGTGTGAGAAAGTGAGAATGAGACTGAGAATTAGTATTTGAGAGAAATCGAGTGAGTGTGAGTGAGTGATTGTGAGAGTATGTGTATGTGTTAGAGAGAGAAATACTGGGAGAAGAGGGAAAGAGAGGGTGTGCGTGTGTGTGAGAGGGTGGTAGAGAGAAAGAGAATATGTGAGGGAGAATACGTGATAAATTGTGTGGAGAGTGTGTGTGTGAGAAAGAGTGTGAAATTTTGGGAGGGATTGCATGAAAGAGAGAGAAAATTTGAGGGCATGTTAGAGAGAGTTTGAGAGAGAAAGTTAGAAAGGGAGGGATTAGTTTATAGAGATAAAATAAGAAAGAGTGTTTCAGAGAGACTTAAAGAGAGAAATTGACATAGTGAGTTTGAGATAAAAAGAGTTTGAGAGAGATATTGGAATAGTGAAAGTGAGAGAGAGAGAGAGGTTAAGATTGTTTGAGAGAGAGGGAGTTTGAGAGATAGCGTATTAGAAATAGCCTTCGAGAGAAAGCTTAAGAGAGAAGGTATAATAAATATAATGTGAGATAAATTATGTGATAGAGTGTGTATGTGGGGGTAGAGAGTGTGTGTGAGAGAGTGAATGAGATAAGATTATTAGAGAGAGAATGTAGGAGTGCGTGTTTGTGTGTGTGTGTGTGTATGTGTGTGTGTGTGTGCATGTGAGTGGAGAGAGAGTGAGAGGGTCAGATAGAGAGAGAGAATGTGAAAATATAGATGTGGTACACAAAACATTACGGTACCGGTACTTTGAAATATAATTCCTTCAAAATTATGTATCAACATGGAAATATAACTGAACTTTGTATATTTGTAAGAATGTGAAAAGTTTTTTTTTAGCATCGCGTCTTAAAACCTGTTAACGTTACACGCCGTGAAAAGATAGATGGGGTGCACAAAACATTATTTTAAATATAATTTCCTTAAAATTAAGCAGTAAAATTAAAACATAACTTAATTTATGTATTTGTATTGTGTTACTACTTCATAAAATGAATATCAAAACCAATTATTTGAATAAAATGAACCTCAAAACCCGTTATTTGAAACCACCACAACAAAACACCAAAACTCGTACCGTACTTAAATAGTTGAAATGGCTATTTTTTAAAATTATTCAAGAGCATTATATCGTTTTTGAGCTTATAATACATACCAAAACATTTTAAAACATTTTATCATGCGTGAAACAAAACGTAGACAATATTTTCACGAACTTAACAACTTGACCTTTTAATTTTCAAATTATGCACAATATTATTTATTTAAATGCGAATTAACGATAACAATATTCCAATAAAAAATAAATGTTTTTCCCATTTTAGGCATCTCAATTTAGATGTGTTATGACCAGCATCCAAAGAGAAACATTCAGCCAAAGAGACAATTGTGATGTGTTCGGACCAATAATTAACAAAGATTTAGTATTTAATGTTTAGCCAAAGAGATATATTTTATTTAGAGATTTACAGCCATGCAGCAAATAACGGTTTCCATGGTGATTAAATAAAATATTAAAAACTGAAAATTCTCTGTGAAAATCGGGTTTTCGTGGAAAACTACTATTTTTCCCGATATCATGGACTCCTAACCGTTAAAATGAGGGGTCTTTCGTCAAAATCTGTTCAATCATTTCCTCGTAATTTCTATTACCGGAAAAGGGCTTGTCAAATTATATATAAGGATATAGAGATTTGTCACTTGTGGTAACCCCAATCCCATACCATGCCACCACCGAAGTGGTTAGTGATGAACTTAACCCATGTTCTTTTCCCCCCATCCAATGGCAAAGTAACTTTCCTAGTTCCAGATTGGAGATGACCGGTTCTTGCTCATAAGTCACCCATTCTCCGGTTTATCATATGCCGCAAGCTGGTGGTACACAGTGTTGTGGTCTATTGCATTAAGCAAGCATTCCGTACCTTGAGAGCCGGTGTGTCTGCTCTAGATATCGACGAGATATAAAACCCACCCCCATTTCCCCCGTTCAAACGATCCCTTGGATATCATAATGATAGAGTGTAAACAATATAATTAGAGAGGCTTTCCCACAAATAAAACCTACGATGCGATGTAATTGTTGAACAAAGTACCCTTTCACGAAAAAAAAAAGAAAAAAACTCTATTAATAAAAGTAATTTTGATAGCTCTATAAAGTATACCTGTTTTGGAATAATTTGCCAATTATTTTATTAAAAAATATGAAATTATAACCTTACATTTATAAATACTCCCGTTCATATGATAAAAGGGTTAGTGCCTCTAATCAAACTTATATCCTTTCATATGGCAAAATTGTTAGAGTGGTCAACTACAATTCATGGAGATTATTGTTTGATCCCAGGGCAGGCTATATATGTAAATCATTTATATATGAGTTACTCTGCTCTAAAATGAGCTTGTTTCATTATTACGTTAAAACAATTCCACTTGTAAATTTATAACTGCGTGTTACTACCTGGTTGGTATATTCACAAAATATTATGTTAGTTAAATATGGATAAGGAAGATATATAAGTAGTGTACCCACATTTGCATGGTGGGAGAGTGGGAAAACATTTAGGAAAATACCGTCAATACAGCCGGTCGGGATTCAAACTCAGACCTCCCCGTCACCATAAAATCAGACAATATTGGCGTTTAGTCCACATGCCTACTTATACGGATATGTACTTAATCTAAGAGACAGGGATAAGAAGGAGAAATTAGAGGAATATCACCTTCACTAGCGCACGTAGGACGTTTTGCGCAATCTTGGTTAATTCTAGCTCTTAAATACACGGGTCGTTTGGACCAGTTTGGCCACACGTTTGGCGCAGTTGTAAAAACATCCATTAATCATACCTTGTGTGTTTGTTTACGTCTGAATCGCGTTTCTCTAGGTAGTGTCTGTTAAATTGCCTGATAGTTACGTTAGGCTAGGTTTGCAAAACTGAAAGGGAATCTCCTGATAGTTAGGTTATATTAGGTTGGATCTGAAAAAATGGCAGGAACTCTCTTGATAGTTTAGATTAGATTAGATTAGATTAGATTACGTTAGGCTAGGTATGAAAGAAAAAGAATAAGAGGAAGGTTTTGAAATGCTAAAAGATATCAAGAAAGGAAGAAGCTACAAAAGTATGAAAGAAGAAGCTCAAGACCGAGGAAAATGGAAGATGTTCCTTTGAAACCTATCTCAAAACAGATTCACAGAAGATGCAGAAGGTCTGTATAAATTAGAGTAATAGTTATGTTTATCCTTAGACCCCACATCCTATCTCATTGGTCAAAATGAGCTCCCATTTTCTTACTAATACTGCCCCAAACGTCCTGTATAGATTGATCCAAATGGGTTGCTTTTCAGTGAGAATGTGCCAAAGGTCCTACGGCTCATGCTTGGAGAGGGTATGGAATATCTAAAGTGATAAATTATGTATTGTTAATTCACACCCCTCCAATTCTCCCAGCTGAGATTCGAACCTGGATCTTTCCGTCGGTAATTTCGTTATATTGTAATTCTGCTAAATTAAACGGTGTACTGGTCCCCGGTTGGTAAATATCTAGAAGCTAGGATAAGGTGTGTAGTATTACACGTATTCTTCAAGTTTGAATTAATATGTAAAACATGTGTTGATACCATTTTATTTTTAGCACCCAGTCTTACTATCCGTTCGGTTTATTCGCTTATGTACTAATTACGCTGGTGGTTTTAGGGATTAGGATGGTTATATTTATAGCAAGTCTACCCGTGTTTTCGTGTAGGGAGGGAAAAAAACACACTCAGTACACCCGACTGAGATTCGAACCTTGAGCTCCTCCTTATGGGCAGTCTAGTCTACAGTGAGAGAAACAATTTGATGTATTTTTAAGTAATCAATAAACAAATTGGGATATTAGTTATTGAACTAAAATCCTTGCGAACCTACTTGTTACACGGTAGTTAGATTATAATTTAATGTTTTCAGCTATTTAATTAAATAATATTCGCTGATTGATAACATAGCTCATTATAATTATATTAGAGTTCATGTGCAAACACATTAAGCCCTTTTTTTTATCTCGCTCATTAAATTATAGCTTGTGATTAAATTTATTTTAGAATTATTTGAACTAAAAACACTTTCAATAATCCAATACTAATTAGGACATCAGATTTTGTTGAACGAATTTAAATAGATTACTGTTGTTTATAATATTATTTAATCTTTAATTTATTTTCTATTTAAAAAATAAATTAGAGATGTAAATTTTTTAAATTGATTTAATTAATTTGAATTCGACCTATTACAAAAATATTTTTAGAGCAATTTAATATGCTACTTTTTAGTATACATCCTAGGATAATTATTGTAATTATGTTGGTACAATGTTTGTAAGAGTGATTACTTCTGAACGTAAATACATAGTTTATGTTTCCGAATAAAGATGATTAAAATAGTCTTAAACAAAACACAAACAAAAAACAACAAATACAGTTAACTGCGATGAACACACAATACAGTATACTTATCTCAAAAAAACAAAAAACAAATTTTGATCTTATTGCCATATATAATTTAAGCTTAGCAACCAATGTTGATATTCATAAAAATAACAGAATTTATTAATGCAAATATTATGTTAGCTTAACTTTATAAAATTTAGATATTCGAGATTTGAAACAAATACTATGGAATGAATTAATATATATATATTTATTTATATTAATGCATATATATAGCGTGTCTACTATCCATATATTATTCACACCATTATAAGTCTTAATAAATTCATTATTTTAGGAATGATCTTAAAACGGTTTATAGTAAATCCTTAAAACTTTGTTTATTCAAATAATTAGCTTATTTGTTTTATTATATAATGCATTACAATTCCATATTTTTGTATTCTTACACTTAACTTTAAAGTAGATACATTTTAAAGAGTGAGGATTAACGATTATTTTGATTTTTTGATATTCTTATAGTGCCCAAAATAGTCACTATGCTAAAATTTGGGGCTTCACTGGAGCCAAAACTCACGCTAAAGAAAGATAAATAATAAAGATATAACAGATCTAGATTTGGGTATCTAGATTTGTTCCAAAGAATAAATACAATTATATTAATAATATACCAGATACATAATTTTGAGGAAATAACAGTCAATGGCATAAAACTTGGCCCAAGTAGAAAAAGTTTTTCTTAAAACAAAGATAATACTTTATTAAATGGGGGTGTCCCGTGGTGAACGAAACAAGTTGAGTAATTTAACTGTTCTTTACACTCTATTCTTTGGTGCAAAAATAGAGATGATACACAATGGATCCCAAGATAATATAGACAAAAATAAAATACATGAACTCACATGCAACAACGTCAAGGTCACAGTAGATACAATAAATCCCTGTGAGAGAGAGAGAAAAAGAGTAAGAAAGAGAGGAAAAAAACTATTAAGTGTATGATATGAATGATGACCTTTAACAGTAAAAGAAATTAAGAGTCGCAGATAAAGTAGCGGGTGCATTCCCGCCAGTAAAAATGAAAATGTGGTTCCCCGGTGGTCATCTGATCTCGATATGGTGGGACTATAAAACACTCAACTGGTCCACATCACAGCATCACAATCATTTGAAAGTAGAATAGCTTACATTACTTGGGAATCAAAAGTAGCGCTGAAACATAAAACTTCTTCAAGAAATAATCACATCATTCAACCGGTGAGTTAAAACTTTTACTTGTTATTGGTGATTAGGGTAGCTCTGACTAAGACTGTGCTTTTTGAAGAACATTAAAGTTTTAATACGGAGATTTTAAATTATAGTAATTAGTTTATTATGATATCTTTTTTCATGATTTTACATACAAATCGTATAAGATAAATTTTTTTCTTAACAAATTTATAAATATCTAATATAGTTTTTTAATATTTATTTTGTACTTTATCTGAGCCTATATTTCAATTGACAAATTATATTACATCACATCTCTTTGATCACTTAATGCGGAGCATAATTAAGTGAAGTCTTGATGGATGATGCAGAGAAAATGAGTAACATTTAACCAGGGGATGAATAGATATATTTTCTCATAGAAAATTATTTTTAGTGAAGTCAGTTGGCGTCGGACCCGCTTCGGTGGCCACATGGTTTAATGCACTACTCTCGTAGTAGACTAGACTTCCAATGACGTGGAGATCGAGGATCGAATCTTTATCGGGTGTGTACTAAGGGTTATTTACTAAATTGTTTCTCTCTCCCTTTATTCAACCACAGGTAAATTTGCTATAACTACTCTACATTATTTATTATTTCTAATACATTGGTGTAAATATGTGGCTATCCCAAACGCGTAATAATAATGGACGTTGCACAGCAAAACAAATGTTGCAAAAGAGTTTTAAATCATATTCGTGATGTGTAGTTATTGGGGTGACGTAAAATCAGGGCAAATAAAACTTAATTTGTCAATTTTAAAAAAAAGTGGAATTTTAACTATCAACGGGTACTTAGTCGAAACGTAAATATCGTCTAGTTTGGTTTGCCAGTGAAAGGGAGTCCAGGGATCGAATCTCGACTGAGTAAACTGAGAAGATTTATTTCCCTAAATGATGTCAGACTCTCCCTTCTCGCAAATGCTGGCAATTTTCTCTAATTTATATCTTCCTAATCTTTAATCCATTATTGTAATTAAATTAGGATAGCCCAAATAAGTGGTAAGACCTAGGGCGAAAAAAAAAAATGTTCCCAGAGTACAAACATTTTCAAGTTTTAGTTAATAATCCGATAAATTCACTTAAAATCTTGGTATAAGCTTGAATAAAGATTTTTATATTTTAATTTTTTACTTCATTATGGGAATATTAATGCTTAAGTTTGTTTTCAGTGCACAATGATGAAATCCATGCTCTTGTTGGCACTCGTCATGGTAACAGCCATCCCTGGAACGATGCTAGCGGCTATCCCCGTCCAACAGCTGTACTACACCAAACCGACCATTTATAAAGGAGTAGATTTGTACCAAACTTTACCGCAGAGGACGTTACATATCTGGGACGATGCCATGCTGGAGGTGAGTGATATAAGACTAGCCCTGCGTCAACATTGAATAGATACCGAGCTAGAAATATTAATAAATTGAAAAAATACTGGTAAAGAATATTGTTTTGGAAAAATATAAGTTTTCTCATTAATCTGAATCCACACAAATGCTATTAACAATTTGTTTAAATGTTTGCCATAAAATGTACAATGGGTTATTACCTTTTTGCTTGTGTAATGAGCCTGAAGAAGTAACAAAATCAGTGACGTTAAATAGAGTTTCGCCACTTTAATCAGAGCAAGTTTAAACTGTACCTGTGATATGTTAGAATGGAATGGAATGGAATGGATCAGTTTCACACTTGAGGTGTACTCAATCTAGTTATGAAATTTACCCTAAGTAGAAAGTTAATTACCAGGTATCAATGAAAATACATTTTTCATGTGAGTTATATAGAGAAAATTTTATGTATGTTTGGTCAAATGGGGTGTGAGTTGGTGATAACATATCACAGGTACTGTTATAACAGGCTTTTATTACACTTGCAGCACTCCAAGAGTCACTAAATAATTATATGTACAAAATACATTTAACTATGGATTTTATTTTAGTTATTTTTTTTTAAACCTATTTAAAAAATAGTTTTAACGTACATAATAATCTGTCAACATCCGTAAAATCTCAAAATAAAACCAATTCTAGATCTATATGGAGAGTTTGTGTTTAGCCTGATGCTGCTAGAATTTTTTCGTTTTTGCAATATTAATTATTAAATAAATTATTGCATTGGAATGCCAATGTTCTGGCTATTAGAAACTTAAACTAAAGTAGGATTTTTCAAGAAGACATTTTCTAAAGACAAACTTTTTTTTTGGCGATTAGCAATAGTACGGTAACATTTGATTATATTATAAGAATTATTCTATAGGTACTGATAATATTCACAAAAGTGACAGCTGCTGATCACATTGCTTGACAGCGTGATGGTAGATTTAGTTACACTTAAAGCTGTCAGATAGGATCATTATTATGTCAATTGGACTGTAGATTGTCAAAATTAGGTGGTGATAGGTTTAGAACGATTCATTAATATTAGTCTGACTCGTTTCAGCGGCCGAATGGTCTAAGGCGTCACTGGCCTGTTGATTACGAAAAAAATTATGGCTAGAATCACGCTCGGGTTTACTGAGGATGTTTTTTCCTAAATGGTTCCCCACTCTCCTTCCACGTAAATGCGGTTAAATTATCGCAGAAATATTTCTTTTCAAATCTCTACCCGATTAGAATAATTATCATATATGCTTATAACCTGAAAAGGTAATAAGATGTGGTGATAAAAATATATAGTTATATATATTTATATACATATAAATATACTCGTCTGGAGAGAGATTAGGAACTACCTGATAAGTAAAACTAACAATAGTCTATTGTTTCGAGGTCATGTTAGCTTTTAGTTGGGAGTGTAGGGGAAGCGAGACAAGGGAAGGATTTTTGCAGTTCTTGGAGACTTTTTTATTTGGCGAAAATAAATAAAGTATTGCTTATTACAACAAACATAGAGGTAAATTTTCTTCGCGTGGTGATATAAACAGTTCCTTGAATATCTGTTGAGGGTGTTCTAGAATATAATGACGACATTTAACCTTCATTTGAATAGTTTTGTCATTTAATGCAACTATGCTCATGACCGATATTCAAAAGCTGTTGATAATATTACTATGTGAATAAAATTAAACTCTATGTCTGTATTGAGGCAATATTTTATTTATTTTGGCCAAAAATAAGTTTATTTATTAAAAGTATCTAAAGACAGACTTATTCTCGCGTGCGTTACACTCCCACCTTAACGGGCTGTATTGGTTTCTGTCCGCTAGCCCGAGCACTCACGCGTCCGTCGCCAGAGCGGGGGCGGCCTCACGGTGGACGCCACTCGCACCCAGGGAGGTGGCACCCTGGTGTCAGCGCAGGGATCTGGTACCGTGTGGCGGAGTGCGGACAGGCAAAGTCAGGTGGACCTGAACGGTCACGTGTCCCGGGTGTATGGAGGTCCTGGAGGAAACAGCCCCCCAACCTACGGGGGTGGCGCCTCTTACAACCACAATGGCAGGGGTGGAGTGGGGGTGGACGTCAGCCGCACGCCAGGCTATGGAACTCAGGTATTGTCTCCGGGGATAATGTATTTATTATAATATGTGTTGCTAATTCTAGTGTCTGTATCAGTGGCGTGGCGTGTCTTGTTACCAGAATAAGCGAAGCTAATTGAAACTGTACTTGTAAACAATTCTCATCTCCCAGCAGAACATTCGGGTCGACCTCAGTGGTTTTAGGGTAGAGTGCACGCTTTAGGATCCGATGTTCGCGGGTTCAAACTCAAATGGCGTTGATGGATTTTTCTTGAGCGATAAAAATCCGTAGCACAACTTCCTTCGGAGGGGAAATAAAGCCGTCGGTTTCATGTCGATTGTGGCATGTAAAATAACCCTTGAAGTTATGTGAAGATACCTTTCCCGGCCAAATCGGTAGGCCCTTGCGCGCTCGCTCATAGAAAATCCCGCGTGTTGATATAATCCCCAATAGGTTCAGAAAGTGCATGTTAAATACCTCAAATAAAATAAATACATTATTCAAGTGAATCATACAATGTTTTTGGTCAAATGGGCAGTGAGTGGGATAGAACATATCACTAATATAGGTTTCACAAGCTCTGCTTACTTTGGTAACATGCTTAAACACAGCACTTATTGGTTTCAATGGGCTATAAGCCACATAAGACATTAAACCGAAGAAAGAGCAAAAGATAAATAAGGTGAGTCCAGGAGATTTATCAACATTCAACAGTCAACTTTTAATCGAGGGAGAGCGAAGGTACAGCTCTCATCCATATTATCTGCAGTTTTTTCATAGATGACACTGTACTATTTTAGTACTAGCTCCTTGTGCAGATGATGTAAAATAATTCTCCAGTAGAAACATGAATTTAATTCTATTCACATGTTGATATGAACAGTTTTTGAATATCTGTCATGAGCATAGCCGCATTAGAGGAGAAATATTTTAAACGGAGAGAAAAAAATTGTTATTAAATTCCAGGGTACTCTTGACAAATATTCAAGAAATGTAGAGGTCACCGTGTGAATAAAAATAAATTATATGTTTCCACTGAAATATATTTGATTTATTTTGAAAAAAAATAAAATAATTCTATAAAAATTGCCAAAATACTGCCATTTTCTTTCTTCTCCTACCTTCACGACTTAAGGTGTCTTCTCATAGCATAATTAGCACACAATCTTAATCAATAAATGAAATACCAATGCTATGCAATGTTTTGTTCAGTTGTCAGCTCAGGCCCAAGCCAATCTGTGGCGCAGCAGTAACGGTATGTCTAGCTTGGACGCTACTGGTAGCTATTCGAGGAACTATGGTGGTCCATACGGCACCGGAAGGCCCAACTACGGTGGTTTCCTCAACTTCAATCACAGGTTCTAGTGGGAACTTGAAGCTCCAAGGACCTGTAAACTCTACTATTGTTGGGCCCACATAGAGAATTATAGGTGTTGCAGTAAATCTATAAATTTTTCAAGTGTCGGTTAACTTTGTACCAAAGATGTTTTCTTATTTAAAATGTTTTAGTTATAACTATTTTTTATATTTGTATTTTGCGACGTTAATGCTTCCTTATTATGTCCAAAAACTGTTCATAACTAGTTAGGCTAGTATTTATAGGACATTTCTCTGTCAAAGATAGTGTTAATCCTCTATATGGTTTACACAGTATGTTACATTACAATCACGTGAGTTAACGTACTTTCAAAATATCGCATCAAGTAGATTATTTAACTCGATAATATTTTTATTAGGACTTTTTGTAAGAGCTAACTATATATGTGTTTTGGATATAACATAAATGTGTTAGTGGTATATCTCATTTTCTAGTCAATCAATACTTTAATTAACTAAACCAGAGATGTATTAATACACTTAGCTTTTCTTTTTAATGTTATAAACATATGTGGCGAGTTACATTTCAAAATTAAAATAAAGTTCCCCAAATTTGGTTGAAACCAAAGAAATCCCTTAGATTTAAATTTTATAAACCGTTAGGAAAGTATGTATTTTGGTTTTAATTAGGATTAGTCCTAAATTGTTTATTTAATTGTTATTAAATGCCCAAGACAATTTTGTAAGAAAGATAAAATATTTAAAACAAAATTAATAAAACATATTTATCGAAAGATGTTGTTTGTAACATTAATTGACTTAAAAAGTCAATATTTCCTATTACATTTTTTTTTAAATTTCAATTTAATCCTATAAAATTTAATAGCGTTATTAATCATGCAAGGAGCAAAGTAAAAACTTGTGGCTCAAAATAAATCTACAATATTAAATTATATTGAATATTAAAGGAATTTGTCTTTGTGTGTGCTCCCAGATATCAGTAAAACCAAATTACCAGTTTAAACAAAACTTGGAACAAAGATTGGCTCTTACAAGAAAATTTAAAGTAAATTATAATATGCAGCCTAATTAAGTATTGCCCAAGTATCAATATTCTAAGTTAAATAATCAACACGTGTATGCTAATTTCTAGTCTAAAAACTAGCAACTTTATTTAAATTGATTAAATAAGTATAAATAAACTAAATAAATGCATTAAATAAAGATACAGATTTTTCAAAATTAAAAAATATGCTATCAAATTATTTTTAATAGATTTTGAACCAATTTAGTTGATATATACATGTTATAAGTCAATTCCCTTCATACGGCCCATATATATTATTATTATTATGAATTATTATTATTATTATTATTATTATTATTATTATTATTATAATCAATATATATTATTTTGTGTAGCCCATATTAATTTAGCATTGCTAAATTAATATGGGCTACATAAAACAAAATAAAATATGACACATGTATTATAAAATAGGACTAAATAGGAACTGATATTTTAGTTATTAATGGTTCGTAATATTGGTGTCTAAGATGGAATGCATCTTATTTCAATTTCCATCTCTTGTATAAAATAAAATTACAAAAATGTTTATTTAATACGTACTAAACTTTAAGCATACACAGTTTTATAGTAATTTAATAAGCATGAATTCTAATATTTTCAAAATAAGTCTTAATATTTGAGGACGTAGGGATCATTGTGTATATTTTTATGCTTGAACAGTGTGTCACCTTGTGTAAAAGAATGACCACATGATAAGCGTTACTAAGGTTTAATTACCTAACTCCCAACTATTATCAATTTGTATCGCTTTCACTTTAAAATTACACCTCATTCTGAAATATAAACCCGTAATAATAATATTAGCACAGCGTCTTACTACCTGTTTGGCTTATACGTTTATGTACTAATAACACTAATGGTTTTAGGGATTATAAAAGTTATATTTAGAGGAAGTGCACCCGAATTTGTGTGGAGGGTGAGTGGAAAAACCCCTGAGTAGCCTCGACTGAGATTCGAACTTTGAACTCCCTGTCACCAGTAATCTAGTCTACTGCGTGAGTAGTGCCTTAGACCATGCAGTCACTGAAGTGGGTATCCAAGTGTTAGTGCTGATATATACACAGTTCCGTGTATGACGAAAATTTGCAACTTAGTAAAAAACTACTCATAAAACGAATGGCCATTAGACGGACAAAATAGGTAAATGATATAAAAGGTTTCAAACAAAGGAGTGATACTTTACCAAATCAATGAAATATTTGTGGTTAATTTCCCTACACAGAAATTTTAGTAGACTTAATTAAAAATGTATGTATTTGTTAATTTTACCTTAGAGGGATTTAGTATAGAAGGAAACCGTGTCGGTTCTCACGTGGTCTAATACGTCACTCTCGTGTTGGACGGGATTGCCTTGTGACAGGGAGGTAAAAGATTATATATCCCAGTTGGGTGTAATGGGAGTATTTTTTCCTAAAAGTTTTCTCAATGACCTTCCAACATATTCGTGTATATTTACCCTAAAATTTTACCTTCATTTCTATTCCATTAGTGTACCTTTTTTTTAGCACCGCATCTTACTGCCCTTTTGGTTCATACACCTATAATATTTTTTTTGTCAGGGATTAGAAAAGTTTTAATTTAGAGGACGAGTACAACCATTTACGTGGAGGATGAATGTAAACTGATTTAGGAAAAAAAAACACTCTCAGTACCTCCATTCAGGATCGAACCCCGAATCGCCCCATCGTTGGTAGTCTAGTCTATTGTGAGTTGCGAGAGTGACGCCTTAGATCATGTGATCATTGAAGCGGGACTTAGTGTAAGTTATGTGTGTGTACAATCCAAAATGGATAATAGGTCAAAACGAAAAAAAAACCAATAAAAATAGTCAGGCTGGTAGTAAAATCCTTGTAGAAAATATAGACTTATTTTCGCTTACATTATTTTAGTATATTAATTTAACTCTATTTTAATATATAAATAAGGTGACCTGGTGGTTTAGATGTAAGGTGTCAGACTTATGTGCTGTGGGTTCGGGGTTCAATGCTTGGTCCCGGTACAGATTTATCTGATTACCAAACCCTTCCTTCACCTCTGACAAGACGTGTATTATTCACAACTTGGGAATGTGAGGAATTCCAGGCCTCCACAGTGGTTCAGATTCCACGTTTAATTGTAGGTCCTCCATTTCATCTTACAATCAGCCTAGCATTACACATTAGCGTAAGTGCGTACAAACCGAACGGGTAGTAATACGCGGTGCTAATAATAATATTAATAATATATTAATAGTATTATTTTATAGGTATTGGTATTATTTAACAAAAGTGACAGCTGAAGATCACATTATTTTACGTATGAATATAAGAAAATGATTTAAGTAGCTATTATAATTATCAATATAGGAATGAGAAGGGGGATTAAAAATAAATGAACCTGCACTCTTTCTGAATAACGGATAGAAAATATCTTTCACGAAAGTGCAAAGACCAATAAAACAATTTCCAAGCCTAGACCTCTGGAGTCAAGGTTCTAAAGGCCAGCAAAACGCGTCAGCGGTAGTTATTTAGTGATTTTGTGGTCTAGTAAAGTGTATATTTTGTACAATCATACGAGTATGTGTGCACGCCATTGAAGAGGCTACTTGACGTCACGAAACAACTGCCATTCAGGCAGAGAAGTGGAGCCCTCATACCATGGATTATTCATCCGTGCGTGCGCTCAAAATATCGGACATTGGAAATGTTACTATTTATTTCTTGTAATGAATATTGATATTATTCTAGGTATTTGACGTGAATTTCCTGAACAGAATTATTATAAAAGCACACGATTTATAAACTAACTTAAATATAGAACAGACACAACACTCAACCCCCAGCAGTTAATTTATCAGTATGAAGGGAGAGAATCCACATTTTCAACAATATTACATTTTTCAGTCATGGTGATAATCGAACCCGGGCCCCTTATCTTATAGGCAAACACGCTACCAGCTGAGTAAAGTTGTACGACTGTAATTTATGTTATTTTATAAGAGAATATTATTACAGAATAAGAACATATTGGTTAAAGTTTAAAGCTTCGTTAAATAAGGAGTTTTTTAGGACGTCTTACAACTTATTCAGGTTGTACGCCTATGTACTAATTACACTAATGGGCTAAGGATACAGAGGTTGAATTGATATGAAATGTACCCGCATTTGCGGGGATAGAAAATAGGAAACCATCTAGTAAAAAAACCTCAGCACACTCGACTGGGATAAAAACCATAATACCCTGTCATTTGCAGTCTAGTCTACTGCGAGTAGAGCCTTAGACCATGCGGCCACTGAAGCGGGTAATAATATGTTTCCCTATTTTAACAGTCTACTTGTAGGTAATTATAGTAGAATTTTAATGGGAAGACTTAGAGAAAAAACAAAAATATTTTTGCAGTCAACATTGATACAATTTATAGTATTAGGTTTTTAGTATTATTTTAAAAATATTAATTTTATCTATCAACCCTCTTCGGTGGCCGTGAGGACTGACACGCCACTCTCGATTTGGACTAGACTTCCGATGACGGGGAGATCGGGGTTCGATCCCGGTCGTGTGCACTGAGGGAGGTTTTCCTAAATGGTTTTCCACACTACTTTAATGCAAATACGGATGCACTTACTCTCCATTGAAATTTCCCAATCCTTAACCCATTAGTGTGATTATTACATAAGCGTATAGCCTAAATGGGTAGTAAGAGGCGGTGCTAAAAATATTATTTATCTATTAAAAGTGACAGCTGCAGATCACATGACTTGAAGTATCAACATATACGAAAATGGTTTTAGTAACTTTTGTAACTGTCAAAAACGGCCCTTCCTATCAAAATAAGACTACGGGCTCTACGTACGTTAGGAAATGTGAAAGAAACTTATTAATACCGGTACTTGATTCCATATACTGCTGTTTATTTTGCTGATGTATCTTATTTCATAATCATTCAATACATTTATGGACCTGGTTAGGTGGTCACATGGTCTAAACCGTCAGTCTAGTAGCAATAGATTGGACTGACGATGATGGGAAAATCGGGTTTCGTATCCGACGTGGGATTTATTTTCTTTAAGTTGTTATCCACTCTCTTTCTATCTCTCTACGCAAACGAAAGTACACTTCCTTTAAGTTCAACCATCCATATTCCTAATACATTAGTTTAATTATTACATATAATGTGTGTAGTCCAAACGGGTAGTAAGACGTGGTGCAAAAGAGATAATACAGGTATATTTACGATTTTCAGGACAGTTGTATTTATTAGTATTATACTAAATGAAGTATATAGAAAAAAGACCACAAGGGAGGCCAAGAAAGAGATGGAAGAAGCAGATAACAGAATGTGTGCTAGTGAGAGGAGAAGAATGGTGGCAGGATAGAGGATGATTGGGGCATTTTACTAGCCACAGCCACGGGCTGTAAACAGTTTATGATCACGTGTATTGAACTAAAGAAATAAGGATGATGAAGGCCATCTAGAGAAAAATACATCCGTATTAGCGCAAAGAAAGAATGGTAAAATCACACTGTATTCCCTCTACCCCCTACCCAGTGCACTCATCCGATATTCGAACCATGACCTCCCCTTCACCGGCAATCAAGTATAATGCGAGCTCCCCAGCTTAGACCACGTATTCACCGGTGCGGGCTCAGGACTATTTCAAACACTTTGAATTAGGCATAGTCATACTCTCAAAGGAATAACCTTATTTGAAATTTTGAAAATTTACTCAATCTTATTTCGTGTGTGTTCATATTTCAAGCTATGTTATCCTGAGTTCGATCCACAGCACCTCCATAATTTATCTTTTGAGGCACGTGGGTCTGGAACGGGCTCAAACTCAGCCTCGTGACCACAAATGAGGAGCTAATAGAGTCAATAAGTAGCAGGTCCGGTCTAGAAACTAAAATTAACAGTCGTAGGGTTATTTTTGCTGACCACATGACACCCTATAATGGCAAATTTTGGCACTACCATCGCTAAAAGTGGTGACTACTTGGTCAGTATAGCTTTTTTGTGGGATCACGCAATGGATTTTGTTGTTGTTGTTTAGCTGATCTCAATGCCATTTTATTTTTAATAAATATATTATAGAAAACCGAATTCCGATGCAACTACAGATTCGAATTTTATTATCTACCTAAGTTAAGTGTAAACTGTGGGATGAAATGGTGTTTTAAAAAGTATTGATGACACATTCTCTAACATTATTTGTATTTGAGATACAATATAACTTTCTTGTGAGTCCTCCTTTGGTTTTATAATCACACACACACCCACACACATATATAAACTACCCATTTTATAAATTGGTCAAAAACTGCATGAACTCTTACCCTTTTTATGAACAGGAAATTATTGTTCTATCTACTACAATCAATATAATACAATATTATATAATAAATATCTACTCTGCTGACCCAAAACTGTTCGGATTGATTGATTAACAACGCCTTTAAATCGTCGATATCATAACATGCATGAATGTCCATTCACAAAATGTTTATAGTGAAAACTATCTCCATTCAAGCTTAACCTAACCTTCTACTCATCAATAGATAAAACATTTAAGATATGTTCAAATTTATTTTGCGAATTGAAGATTAGGTTTTTATAAGTTGGAACGGTGTATGGTTAAATAATATATTATCTATTGCTCATCATTACAACAAAAGATTTGTAATATTTTCAACAATACAAGTTAACGTTAGTAAACAAAATACACTATACCAATATTTTTTGTTGCTAATATTAAACGTTTAAACACACGAAAATACGGACATATAATTATTCTATCAACTATCAAGTTCATGGACTGGGCATTTCTAAGCGCTACTCAATTTACATGAAATGGACAGTTTCACTTTTGGGATGTAACATTTATATGAAATACAAAAGTGATTAAAATTATGTCCATTATTACCTCGTAGCAAGGTTTCCCAAACTTTTCCAGTCGCACAAACCACTCAGGGCCATGACCTGTCTAACGTACCCCTTTCATCTCTTTATAACAAAAAAAACCCTGCTATTTTGTTAAGAATAAACGATGTTTCAAATTTTAGCCACACTTTAGTGGTAAGCTAAACAAATCCATGATAGAGTGAGGGGCTTATAAAATTCCATTATAATACGTCAAAAAATCTGTATTAATTTTTTATCAGACCTTCTATTATCAAAACCACTCAATGGTACGTCACACATCCCCTTGAATTATTATTAGCTTATTCCTGTGGGTACGTGTGCCACAGTTTGAGAGAAACTGCATAGTATACAGGCCTACTGATAGCTATATTTAAAAAATAAAACACTAGAAGGGCTAAAGAAATCACACCTAGCCACACTCAAAACATCAAGAATCAATCAGGATTTGCGCGCCTTCTGAGCTTTTATCCTTCTGGAACATCCCTACTTGTTGGGCGGGTTGCGGGGTTGACAGGGGGAGACACGTAGGATGAAGAGACACACAAAGGGTGGTCGCCGGAAGGATGTTACTGTGTGTTGATTGAACGTTGGAACTAGAGTCTGGGATTACGAAGACTTGCTTGTAGGTTGTTGCGACTTGGAGGGTGGGGGTTGTTTAGAGGTGCTAAAGATATTCAGGTGCTTGGAGTTTTTCACTGATATTCAGGAGCTTAGGATGTTACGCAGATATGCAGGTGTCTAGCATATGTTATGTATATTCAGCTGTTTAGAGTATTATATGAAAATTCAGATTTATTAAATATAATTTGTATATTCTAATTGCTAGAATGATATATTCAGATGTCTAGAAAATACTAAAATATTTTAACCTTCTTGAATTGGCCACATATACTCGAGTGTCTAGAATTTGGCCCGTATGTTCAGGTGTATAAAATATGGCACAGAACAGATGTTCAGGTGTCTAAAATACGTCACATATATTCAGGTGTCTAAATTATGGTACATGTGTTCAGGTGTCTAAAATATGGCACATATATTTAGGTGTCTATAATATGGCATAGATATTCAGGTGTCTAAAATACGGCACATATATTCATCTGTCTATAATATTATAGATATTCGAGTGTGTAGAATATGACATTCAGATATCTAGAAAATGCTACAATCAATTACACTTCTTGAACAGCAAGCGTCTGAAATATGGCACAGATGTTCAGGTGATTATAATTTGCCCCAAATATTCAGTTGTATTGAATATAGCACGTACATTCAAGTGTCCAAGAGAGTGGAACATAGTTTCTGGTGTACAAAGAGCTCCAACGACATTCAATTATTTGAAGAGAGTTGACATCATACTTGAAGGTCTCATTAATACACGTATTTTACGGTTACTATATCCTAATGTTATTCGATATTAAATGTTTTCATCATGATGGGATCCATTGACAATGATTATATACATATTGGGTTTCTATTAATGCCACCTATTATGGCTGCACTGGTGGCTACGAGAGCTAAGGAGTTGTGGCTTGTAAAACAATGAATTGCAGGGGAAGAATAGTTTGATATTTTGAGCTTAGCCTCGATATGTATCGGGTTGATTTACCCATCCCCTTCCCATTTGGTGGGAATGAACCTCCTTTAAAACGCCCCCCATCCTAAATTCTTAGATTTAAACATTTATAGTAGCTATTATAGAAAAATATACAGTTAAAATGAGCATAAATCAAGTTGGGATGAAGCTCGTTTCGTTTATTATTATCTATTTATATTAGCTTGGACATTAAATAAAGCTAAACTAATATAAAAATATTGAATTCAAATTATCTTGACTTAACATATCTTAGCTTAACTTAACAACCAAGTTCAGAGTAACGTAAATTTATATGATCTAATAAGATAAAAAAAGTTAGATAAATTTCATCTTAATTCTTTCTTCTTCATCCCTAACCCATCAGAATAATAATTCGGGTATTCCTAAAGTTTAGTAAAAATGATGTGCACTTATAAAGACAACCTCAATGTAGGAGGACTCACACAAACATATTATATTTAATATATTTTATGATATGAATGTGCAAAGACTTCAATACTGTAATTTTACTTCACTTTAAATACTGATTAGTTGTCAATTTCGACTTTGCTAAAAATAATCGTCTTATATAAATATTACAAATCTTCACCAATAAAAATATTGATGGCTGAAACACACAGAATATTTTCGATCTTTTTAATTTGCTGTTGTTATGTACAGTACATGACAATTTGTAGTGCGGCAATTGAAACTTATTGTAATAGAAATGTAATTTATTTATTTTGCAAAGGTAAAAATAATCTTTTTTCTAATATTTAGTATGTAAAGTTATACAAATATGAAAAGTAAATTTTTTCATTTTATTTGGTAAAATATTTGAACCTAGATTTGGCTTCGGGAGTAGTACATATACTCGATTGGATCTAATTTCGAATAGAAAAACTGAACCTCGTAAATCTATAAATTGGTTTACAAATCACACAGATTTTATTTACTTAAAGTACGTAATTTAAGTGAACAACTTTAAAAATCTCATCTGAGTTTCTGTTTTCCTGACCTCTCATTATATATATATTTTTTTCCTTTTAAGCGGTGGAGTACTACGATACACTAGATTGGCGACGTCGCATGTACACCATCTCTCAACCGAAGTGCGGAAAAATGTCCTAAGGGTGTTCAGGCGGTGATGATCGCTTTACGCTAAGCTGCACCAAGTGTGGTTATTAGATTAACCCTTGTTTAACCGACAGATAATCCTGTTTAGAATTTTTGATGAAATTTTTAAACAGACTTGCAAAGTTTGTAGTTTTAGTTGTTTTGTACGCCTCTATCGCTAGCTGAGAGAAACTAGCATTTAATTTTACATTTTTAGCGAACGCGTAATTTGAATGAAGAATAAAAAACATCACTATATCCAAACCCAGTATGTTTCTTAAAGATACCTGTGTATTTCCCAATACGTTATTTTAAAACAATGAGACAACAAGTATTATTATAAACAAACTCAAAGTCTTAACTTTATATCAGACACAACAGCCAGCCATCAGGCCATCATTTCATCAAAGTGAAAATGGAAATCTGGATAAGACGAGACCGGTGCCTTGTGTAAGGTAGTCAGGGTTTGTTTTTTTTGGCTCTTAGCTCTCGACAATTTCATATATATATATATATCCTTGTTTATTTTGTTAATTTAATATTATTCTTAAACACCTAGATTCATTTGTTCATGTAGTAGACTTGCAAGTGCCCAATTCAACTACCGTCTAAGTTGATGGAAGAAAGAGGCATGAAATGTTGGAAGAGTCGACTAGCTATACTTGATCTTTATGCCCAATAGGGTGTACATCTACTTTTAAAGAACAATTTATACCGTATTGTAAAAGAAATAATCCGATAATCTTTAAGTAATGCAATTTTTTGTGTGTCCTAACCATGCTTTTTGGGATACTCGCACTTAATTAGGCTACTGGAACTAGGAAGGTAGAATTGAAATGAAAACATGTGATACTCACGTATGCGTGGAGGGATAATGGATACAAATATAGTAAAGGTCATCTCGTGGGATTTTGACTCTTAGGCGCCCCGCCACTAGCCGAAAATACTGTACGAGACTGACGCCTGTATCTGCATGACGCGCCGATATATTGTTATTCTGGACAATAATTGAGGGGTTAGGGGCTACAAAATAAATTAGAAAACAATTGCGTATTTATATAATTAAATGAGAACAAGAAGATATTATCCTTCGTAAATTCTTTGAACCCATATATTTTTTTCTTTTGATCAGGAAAATGACCACCATAAAAGAAACCACATTGATGAATACGTGGGATTCAGGTTCATTTAATCTGGCGATACTATTGGGTGAACTGAGTTTATATATCCAAATAGTTTTCCATCTTCTTTATGCATACATTCTGGTCAGTTACCTCTAAAATTTTACAGTCCTCCTCCCAACCTCTACTAAGGAAGTTAAAATTCGTGTAACCTGGAAACAGGGATATTGGGGGAAAGATGAGGTTTCATAATGATGAGTTATACATCCTGTACTTTTCTCAAAGTATTTTAGGATGATTAAGTTTCTCAGATTATGGTGGGCTGATGGAATACTCTAGAATCTTGACTGGCAT
The DNA here is from genome assembly GCA_902151455.1 of Timema bartmani. NCBI lineage: Eukaryota > Metazoa > Arthropoda > Insecta > Phasmatodea > Timematidae > Timema > Timema bartmani. Next base: position 28,689 of record CABFWB010001418.1, read on the forward strand.
ACCCAATGGGAAGGGACCATTGGAAAGACCTGGACGCAGACGGGATGATAATATTAGAATGGAAATGAAATAGATAGGATGTAATGAGGTGGACTGGATATTTCTAGCTAAATACAGGGATAAGGTGTAATAAGGTGGACTGGATACAGCTAACTAAGTATAGGGATAGGGTGTAATGAGGTGAACTGGACAGAAATAGCTCGAGATATGGATAGGGTGGATTGGACAGAACTAGCTTAAGATAGGGATAGGGTGTAATGAAGTGAGCTGTATAGAACTAGCTCAAGATAGGGATAGGGTGTAATGAGGTGAGTTGTATGGAACTAGCTCAAGATAGGGATAGGGTGTAATGAGGTGGGCTGTATAGAACTAGCTCAAGATAGGGATAGGGTGTAATGAGATGGACTTTATAGAACTAGCTCAAGATAGAGATAAAGTGTAATGAGGTGAACTGGACAGAACTAGCTCAAGATAGGGATAGGGTGTAGGGTCAAAAGTAGAATTAAAATGTTCATTTGACGCCCAGTCATTTATTTAACTCTTCGTTTAACTCACTAACCCATGTGGGTGCAACCCGTGTGGGAACACATGTCTCCGCCACGGGGGTTGTTAACAATTCAAGCTTGCTTGGGACCACTCCACCCTTAAACGAATGAGTAAAAGTTAACGACGCCCAAACCACACCGCATCCTCTCTCTACTCATCCGTCTGGTTGAATTTTACCAGCGTGGTGATGAGAGTGGGGGTGTGGGTGGGGAAAAGGTTTGTAATGGAGAGGGGGGGATAAAGAGGGACAACATGGATGATAGAAGACGGGAGTCCCTTAATCCGTCGGCTCTTTGTCACAAATATACTTCCGGCAGCCATCCTCGTGTAAAACCTTAAATAAAGGCTCATCTTTGAATGTTTTGGACCAGATACATCGTTGCTTTTCAACGGAATGGTCCAATGTTCATTTGACACTTGAATGCCTAATGACAAGGCGTGTGCTAAGACCTGATTTTTCACAAGAAGCCTATATTTGACCATCAATGTTGATTAAAAGTCACTATCATTTGACATTGTTTAGATAAGTCTGATTCGACATCTCTCCAATTTTCTTCTTTTGCTTCCATATACTTTTTTATACTAATGAAACGAAGAGTTTGTGAATCGGTTATAAACATTTAGAGATAGATATCGCGCGTAGAGGGCTTGAATTTTAAAATTAATAGCCCCTGTACACGGACATATGCATCTTAAAGCCGGAATTTCACTATTTGAATTGAATTTCTAAAATTAATTAAAAACTCTTTCGAAAGAAATAGAACTAAGAGATTTTTTTTTCTGTCTGTTTGAAGCAAAGAAAAGCGTTGCTCTGGGTAACCACGCAATTTCAGAATACTTCCTAGTGAATTAAATTATATAAATTAAATTATTAACTAAACGGACTGAGAATGTAAATGCTTAAAAAAAAAAATTCCACCATTGTGGTAACATGAATATCAAGATTTCAAATAATAAGCTTCCTACGAAATTCAAACTTTAGTATGCAGTGTTACCACTTGTAAGATAATAAAATAAAATAAAATAAAATATTTTTTATAAAACACAAGGCAGGTAATTATTATTTTGGACTCACACAAGTCAACTTTTTTTTTTAGCACCGCGTCTTATTACCAGTTCGGTTTATATGCCTATGCACTAATTACACTAATGGGTTAAGGATTAAGAAGGCTTAATTTAAAGGAAATGTACCAGCGTTTGCATGGAGGGAGGTTGGAAAACCACCCTTCATTTCACCCAGCCGGGATTGAACCACGATCTCTCCGTCTTCGGCAGTTTAGTCCAATATGAGAGTAGCGCGTTAGACCATGCGGCCATCAAAGCGGGTCCTCTGAAAATTTAACGCGTGACTTGTATCAACGTCGCTATGGAAAGCGAGAAAAATAAGACAACTGTCACTACTATGATACATCACTACATTGTTCGTGTGTGTGATCGAGGCCCCGGACACAGTTAAGGCCATTCCCTATACTTCGGCACGTTACTTTTGGTCCAAGTTTTAAAAACCAACATTCGTGTTATACCGCAAGGGAGACCAAGGAAGAGATGTGAGGGACAGATAGCAGCAAGTGTGCAAGTGAGAGAAGGAGAGTGGAAAGAGAGTACATGAAGCAGAATGGTGGAAGGACAGAGGGAGATGGAGGCATTTTACTAAACGGACCTGGCCGCAGGATGGAAACAATTCATGATGATGATTCTCATTGGAAATACAACAATGTGAGAACACTTCCCTTTGAGTATCAGGGACTCATAGGATTTGCTTCTTACCTACCTCGGCCATATTAATCCCAAATAAATATTTTTTTAGTTCCTATGTATAAATAAGATTATTTTATATCGGTAGAGCAGCGGTTCCCAACCTTTTATCTTTTGCGTACCCCTTGGCAGTCCATTTCCATAAATTGTGCCCATGATTTTAGCAAAATTCTTAGTTACTACAGTAGTAAGTTAGTTATTTACAAATTTATTTGTGGCAACTGAAATAATTTATTTGTTGCAACTGATAATAAATGGTCTAATAATGGGATTTAAAAATCAATATAATAATAAGGTAGAATATATTTTTAAATTCGAAAAGCAAAAGTAAAAATAAAAACTAACACATATAATTAATTGATTAATAATTAAAATACTATTTTGTTTGAAATTGAAATAATTTTCCTAAGGTTAAATATAGAAGAAAACTCGAACGGCCCCTCACTATATCGTTGAGTTAATTTAATAACTTTTGACTGATCTTTTGTCTTACACTGTTGGCAAATGTAGCTCTTTTCACCATTATTCGAATATTTTCGCGTACCCCCAAACATCCTGGGACGTACCTCACGTTGGGAACCGTTACAGTAGAGAGAAGAAAATCTAGCAAAAGTACATAGCATGAGGCGGATGAATTTTTAAAAACTACACATGTTTTCACTTTTTTTTTTTAGCGCGGCGTTTTACTACTCGTTTGGGCTATCTACTAAATACACTAATGGTCTAAGGACTAGGAAGGTTGAAGATAGATGTGACCCACATTTGCGTGGAGGGAGAGTGGAAAACAATTTAGGAAAAAAACATTCTCAGTACACTCGACCAGGATCGAACCACAATCTCCTCGTCATCAGCAAACTAATATATTGCGAGAGTAGCACCTTATACCATGCGTCCACTGAAGAGGGTTGTTTTACACCTAAAGAGAAGACAACATTCTTGATTGTGAAACTATCCTTAGTGAACCCCAGGCTACGATCTAACCCCTGACTTAGAGGCAATGAAGTAGTCGTAAAAGAGATTAGTACGGTTACTGTAGTGATAAGAACGCTTGGGGGGGGGTGGGAGAGAACTCCCCTGAGCGGCCGGAAACAAGGGGAGTCTGATGGGTTCCCCAGAACATTTGGTAACATTGCCTAATTAAAGAGGATTTTCATGTTAAAATACGAACCTTGTTGAAGTTAGCCGGTGAAAGAGGTCAACAGGAGAATTTGATGACATTAAAAATAAATACTAGGACTAAATTTTTCTTCGGGTGAATAGTCAAAGGAGTCGTAAATTCTGCTCTAGATAAATATTAATTCTTTTTTGACTGAATTACAAGTTATTATTTATATTATTTTAATACCACGTCTTACTAACAATAATATAGGTTATACGCATATGTATTAACTACGTTGGTGTGTCAGGGATGATAAAGGTTGAAATAATAGGAAGTATTCCCGCATTTGCTTGAAAAGTAAGTGGAAAAGCATTTAGGAAAAAAACACCCTTAGAACACCCAACTGGGATTCAAATCCAGATCTACCAGTTTTCGGAAATCCAGTTTATTTCGAGAATGGCCCATATGACGAGGCGTTTCAAACGCGTTAGATCGGTAACGGTCACACTGAATATTGAAAATATGGAGGGGAATACATTTCAGAAGATTTAATATTTTCAGCATAGGTAAGTATATTTTTAAAAATCCTTATTACAAAAGAAAAACTAAGATTATATACAATTTTAAGGTTGGGATGGAATGGAAGGCAAGATAATTAAAGGCAGTATTTTTGCAGTTTTTATATCAAAACAATTTTTTGGTCAAAATAAATCAAATAATGCTCCAGTAGAAACACAGAGTTTAATTTTCTTCACACAAATCTTTAATATTGGTCAAGGGTGTTCTTGAATTTAATGACAACTTTTATTATTCATTTAAAAGGCTTATAACCTAATTCCACTATGCTCATGACATATATTCAATAACTGTTTAGGTATTGAGCTATACTGCCGAAAACGGGAAGATTGAGGTCGGGTGAACTGGGGGGCTTGGGGGTGGTTCCTAAAGGGTTTTCCACTCTCCCTCCAAGCAAGTCAGGGTTCACTTCCTCTAAATGAAACCCTCCCAATTCCTAACCCATTGGCGTAAATAGTACTTAAGCGTATAGCCAAAACGGGTAGTAAGACGCAGTGCTAAATAAAAAATAAATAAAACCACTGTTAAGGTCACCATGTGAAGAAAATTGTTATATTGAAGCAACATTCTATTTATTAAAAAAAATTGTGTTGCTATAAAAACTGTAAAAACAATGCATCCTCCTAAACTCCTACTTAAGAACTACCCTCCTTTTCCGCCCATTTATATGAAACCATTTATTCTATCTGTATTGATTGTGTGCTAGGATTTAAGTCTTGTTGAAGTTACTTCCATAATTGATGAATGATGATAAATGTGTTTCCGTAAACCGTAATCTCCCGGGCAATAATTCCTTTTCACAAGATAACACAACTGTTCTCACACTTAAAAGCGTGCATCACATGCCAATCAACTCTGTGATACAGTCGGCTCGAAATCGTAAATTTACACGAACACTATTGCACGTGGATCATCTGATTAAACATTAATGGAGATAAAGAGTCAATAGAAGTTCCTAATACTGAACTTTATCGAAATAATTTGGAAAAAAAATACCGCATTGAAAAGGTTGGTTTTGACCATTTTAAAATGATTCAAAAAACCAATGCTAATATTTATGTTTTTAGTGAGGATTAATCCATTTAGCTATCATATTATGAAAATTGAAAAACGAAACCTGGACACGGGAATCGAACCCGAGACCTTTGGTTTTTGGTACGCCAATACTCTAACCACTGAGCTATCCAGAAGTTCTCCCGTGCTCAGGGTCATTCTTCACTCATATTTTAAGGCAGGGTCTATGATGGACGTGCGGAAATCGTCGGCTACAAATGTGTGATTTTATTAATATCAAGAGCTATCAGATAACGCAGCCACCTATGACTCGGTAGTTGGCTTATTGCTGCCACTTGGACAATTATATAAGTGTAAAGGATTGCATATTTAAGATTCAAATATTCAAAGCTATTATTTATGCTTTTAGTGAGGATTACTTCATCTAGATCATATTCTGAAAATTGAAAAATGACACCTGGACATGGGGATGGGAATGGGAATAGAATGCCAATGCGATCCGTATCCAGGTGTCATTTTTCAATTTTCAGAATACATTCTAGAATGACTTCACAGCTAAGCACTGAGCACAAATCTTCATTCTGTCATAATAGGGACGTACTGTAGTTATTAACAAGAAACTTTGTTGCTTTGTCCCCCATCGTCACCGCAGAAAATGTCGAATAATCATTCAAATACGAATACACTGCACACATTTCTTGTATATCATAGGTATTTCCTCTTTCCTTTTCCTCCAATACTTTTCGCGAGCGCGCGCGCGCGCGCACACACACACACACACACACACAAACGCAGATGCAAGTCGAGTTGGGCCTGCTATAATGAACGCTCTTAATGTGCTGACAATCACTACACTTGTCTGATAGGCAAATTTAATACCCACAGTTTGTAAGTCGATCTTTGGTTAGTAAGGAAATTTAATTTGATACATCAATCTCGTTTGCTAAATTTACCCAAATAATGCCCTGTAAAGTCTAACTTTAACTCAAAATTAGATAGTACTGTCATCTGTTAAACAGCCAGCAGACCTATCTAATCAACTTTACATAATGGTTAAGAGAGGTCTCAGTCATATATAAATTAAATAAAAAAATATTTGCTGTGACCCTTATGGTATTTGAGATATAAAAGTTTTTTTTTTAGAAAATGTGTGGAATGTGACTTTTAACCCCTTTTGTTTATGTGACCTTCAAATTGTGTATTAGTGCAACGTTTATAAATAGAAGAATCAAATTGCATTGCATGTTTATTTTTAGTACCTCGTCTTACCAGCTGTTCAGGTTATTCGCATATTTACTAAATAATATATACTGGAAAAGAATTTTGGAAAAACACCCTACCGGGATTCGATCCCTAATATCCCTGTAATCGGCAGTATAGTCTATTGTTATAATGACGCCTTAGACTATGTGGCCACTAAAGAAGATCATTTCATGGGCAGCATGGAATCATGGGTCGGGTAAAATGTGGCCCTTGGGCAGCAAGTTTGGCAACTCTGCTTAAGACTATTCAGCAACCAAAAAGGGTGTAATACACGATAATAAAACAATTTTCATATGGTTATACGTCAAGTAATGTGATTGGACACTATAACATTTCATATATAATATTAATTATTGCTATTATTAATTCCTGTAACTCCTAATGTGGAGAAGAGATTAGCAACAAAGTTCCTCAACTCCAGCTGTTCCTCGTCTCAGTTTCTGTGATAGCCCACTCCACCTGAAAATAACCTATCAGTGCACCAATCCAATGGATTTTGTTTCATATACCTTCCAGAGATCTTTAGTATGTCACAATTGTCATGCAACCGACGGTATCACTTCCCTCCNCCCCCTCCTTGAAGTAATTTGGGCAACGGATTTTTATCGCTCAGTAAAAATTCGTCAATTTCGGCTAGGTTTTAACCCACAAACATCTGCTTTTTAAGCGAGAACTTTACCCTAAGACTATTGAGGTCGATTACACTTTTTATAAAGATGAAATAATATTACTGATAAGGTAAAATACTATCAATCTTTATTGAAATAAAATATATCTGAATTTTCTAAAAGCTACTTCTTTGAGTTCTCTGCAATATAACCGGGACTAATGATCTAAGTGCTAATTCTAATACAATTATTATAAGTGCGTTCTGGACTACTCCTATTGGTTTTACACGCTGAAATAGAAGAGGGACGATATGAGCCTTATGAAAATACAAAGAGACAAAACCAATTGATCCAACCAGAACCATACTACTGCTTTGAGGTCAAAGTCATGGGTCACGGGGTGGGGTGGGGGGATTGTAGATTGCTAACCACTTCCCCATCTTCATCAACGAGGATGTTGTTCCAAGGGAAACACGGGAAGAGAACTATCTTCTTCTGGTTCGTCCACGGAGGAGGCGAAGAACTATGAAAGGGGATGGAGACGGGATCTGTCCGACCATGAAGGGTGGATTGAAGTGATGGAGAATAGTGAGTTGCAAAAGGGGGAGCAAGAGGGTGGATGTTGTTAATTTTCATTGCCCCGCGGGCTGTGGTCTTAGGGATGATTGTGAGGTTTTGGGAGTTCCTTAGTCTTCTTGTGTTTTTTTTCCCGTGGAAGACGTGAGGGGTGCCTATGATTTTCGGTTAAACTATTTCCTCCGGCCGGAACAAAGCTTCGACGATGTGTGCCTTTGCTGAGAGAATAATAACGACTTATGTCCCCACAGAGGTGATATCTTGACCTGCAAAGTTTATTAAATTCTTAACGGTTTGAAACTAATAATGATCTAATCCTCATCGGTGGTCACGTGGTCTAATTCTCTTATTGCCCTGGATTGTTGGTGATGGAGAGATCAGGGCTAAATTACGGTTTGGGTGTACTGATGAAATTGTTTCCCTCCCTCCAAGGAATTACTGGGTACTTTTGTTTTACAAATTCTACCTCCCTCATACTTACTCCACTGGCGTAATTTATATATAGGCTCTAAGTGTAACCCAAAATGGTACTAGGACGTGGTGAAAACTCCCAAGACCCTGTATAAATACTTTTGAAGAGTTCTGTACTGTCCACTATTATTGTTTTTAGAGACTATCCACGTGAGCGGGTTGGATAAGAGACTATGATGAACTCCGTATTATTTGTTCTTTAGATGCTTTTTTTTAAACAACGCGTTTTACTAACTTTTCAGGCTATACTTATATAATATTATAATTACTCCAATGGAGTAGAAAGAAGGAAGAAATATTTTTAGAGGTATCTACCCACGTTTGCATGGAAGAAAAGTGTTAAACCATTTATGAAAAACCGCCTTCATTAGGCCAAACCTAGATTTGAACCCTGATCTCCCCGTCAATAAAAGGTCAGTCCAGCCCAAGAGTGACGCCTTAGACTATTCGGCCACTGAAGCGGGTCTTGCCTGCTTTTGAACGTTGCATTGCAAAAATTCTCATTGATATTGATTAATTATTCATGCCCAGTTTTATTTTACTTGATCCGCACCTGGCCGCCTTTTAGGGCTACTCGTGTATTTACACAACAGGAATAGGTCTAAGGAAGGTAGAAATGTACAGATATTTTCGTGGAGGGACCCAGACCAAACAAAACTGATGCATAAGGCTGCGTGCCCACTTGTTCAGGTGTAGTGATAAATTTTGATTTTCAATAATTTGAAATAATCAAAACACTTATGTGGCTAAAAGTTAAATTATATCATAGAGTATATTATATTATATTATATTATATTATAGAGTAAACAATGGCAAATTCGTCCAGCTATAACATTCGCACACAAAAAATATGGAAACTTAAGTGTGTAAAAATAACCCCCTTGACAGCTTTAGTAAATAAAACTTTACCATCACAAAGCTAAGCACATCATCCGTGAGGACAGATTTTCCATTTTGAACATTCTTTATTAAATCTAATGTTATAGTGTTTTTAAATATATTACACCAATTAATGTATACAGAAATCACTAATTAAAGATTTTAATTTTCACTTTGTGATAATTTTTGTTTCCTTAGAAATATTTTTTTTGACTTTCAATTAAAAGGACATGTAACACTTCTGGTCAACAAAGTATTTTAATTGTTATTGAATAGTTAATTTTTAAGTTGAAATTTTACTGAAAATATGTATTAAATTGGTGTAAATTTTTTTTAAATAAATTATTTTGCATTATGGCTTTGAAACAGCTTGAAATAAGACAGCTAACACCTATAAAATAATAATTTATTAGATAATGTAAATTTTTTATATTAATTCATTCTCACAGCGTTTGATAAAATAATTTTTTTGAAAAATTGATTGTTTATCACGGATTTGTTAATTTATCCTTTTAGAAACATAAAAATATCTAATTAGATATCTCGTTCCACAGTAAACATGTTTGTTTATTCGTAAGACCAGGTTTTACACTTATGTCAACTATAGTTTTATTTAAATCTATCACTTAAATTTGGGTTAACCTCTGGTTTGTTATCATTGTTTGTTGAAACATTTTTTACAATAATTTCTCCTCGAGGTAATACTTTTATGTTTATTATATATAATTAACTAATAAAAAGTTAAGTTGAAATAATAACTCTTTCGTTTCAACCACAAACACTTTGGACGAGCAAATTGTTCGTAAATTAATAATTATAAACCAAGACTGGTTTTGAGGAAATAAAACTTGAAGTTGGTTTGAGAGTATTTAAAACTGTTATGTATTCTCAATTAAAAGATGTGAAGTAATATATTTCTTTTTATTATTTGTTATTTCAATTGTTTGATTGGTTTTGTTTTAAGTTGAAATTAATTAGTGAACGAGGGTGAGAAGTTTGGGGGAAGGTGGGCAAGAAACCCCATGAAATAAACTTTATGAAGGTAAGTGATAGAAAAATACACTTTTAAATATATCCCATTCATATTTTAAATACTAAAGAAAAACATAGGCTCGTTATTATATAGATCATGTTTAAATTCTTGTATGAACTCAGGGCGAAACACAAATTAAAGATGTACGGAAACTTTACTTCAATTACCTTAAGTGTGTTAACAAGAAGCGCATCTTTCCTCAACTTTAAAGAGGAAACAATTAATAAAGGTTTGTTGTAAAGAATGTGAAGTTGCGCAACAAACATGATAACAGTGCAAGGGCAAAGAATAAATATATTTTATCCATCATACTATTAATTACATCCATCAATCTTTTATTACACATACAATTGTTTGGACTCCTTTAAAAACTTCATTTTAATAAATATAACGTTGTGTTACGAAACATGTAATTAATTTGTAAATTAGACAATTCTTTAATACAAACAACGAGATGTATTTTACCTTTACAGCCTTAGTTTTAGTGGTATGTATAAATTTAAAACTAATATCTCCCTTGTATATATATATATATATATAGGTTCTTAACCTTTTTACGATTACAGACCACCTATGGATTGCCCAATATGTCCATATACCCTCTTGGCCAGAATGTTGAAGTCATCATCATCATCATCCCCAGCAGTCTTCTAGGTAGGTAGGTAGGTTGACTTAAAAAGACGTCAATGGCTAGAACAACTGGAAAAAAAAATTACCCTATTTATTCATAGAAAAACAGAATATCCCAAATACACAATCCATATTGATAGCGGTGTTAATTAATTGTAATCTAACATAAACTTTTTTAATTGTTTGGAGATCAAGTCCCATACCACTATAATTTGGTTACTATGCATACCCTCAAGCAGTAAGGATACCACCAGCTAAGAGCCCCTGCACTAATCTTTTAGTCGACCAATGGGCAGGGATCAGCCACATTACATTATCCATTACATTAACCCTCACTAAATAGAGCGACTATTCCAGTAAAAGGTATTGAAAAGGAAGAACGAACGCAATTCATGAACATCTTTATGCAGTCGTCTTCCTGCTTTGGGGACAGATGAGCGAGGAGTAGAAGAGATAAAGGGTTCTGGAGGGATGAAAGGGGTGAGGGGATAAAAAGTTCAAGGGGGTAGAAAACGAGAGGAAGGGGTAAAAACCCTTCCATCATCTGTGGGAGTCGTAGACTGATATGATCCGTACAGCCACCGTCAATATTGACGGAGCCATCGACCTCCTTCTTTGGCGGGAAACCATTTCGTAGGTCGTTTTCCATAGTCAGTAGAATGGGAAAAATTGAATAAAAAGGTTATATATATAACTCATATCTCCCCTACATATATTATATATATATATATATATACACACAAATTAACGTATATATATATAAAGTGATAGAAGAACATTTTGAAAAAAATACACGAAGTCAAAGATATTATACATATAGGAAGACTTCTTGTATTTTTCCAAAATGTTCTTCTCTCACTTTATATATACACATTAATTTTAATTCTCACTTCAGTTTCCTTAATCACATATCATGGAATACTCAAGTACCCCTACATTGTTTTAATATCTGGTAAATATGTTATTTTATAATTATTATTTCTCGATATTATTATTTATTAACCTTTACCAAGTTGGCACGTTATACCACATTGGATAACGCATTGTGTTTTAATCATGATTTTATTTGGTGTGTTTCTTCTTTTTCAACAGACCTGAGGATGATGCCGTCGTAGCATCGAAACATATCGTATAAATAATGTTGCAGCACTTGCAGTAGTAACCAAGGAACAGGGAAGTACAGATAAGAAAGGAATTCAATTTTTATATTTTTTCAAAATTTAATATCTTTTTCTGTCAAATTTTTAAATTAATACAGACATACAAAATTGCATGATCACATCATCCTTTGTTATTCAAAACATAGTTTTAAGTTTAATTTGATTCAAACGTCTACAATTTTAATATGCTACTGAATTTTTTTAGATGTTTTTTATAACTTCAAGACATTACTAGTTATAATGTATTATAACTTGTAATTAATATTATCAATCTCTTTCAAATATCATTCAAATACTGTGAATATATTTTATATTATATTACACATTTATGTCTTTCACGTTAATTTAATACAACTTGAACAACCTAATTTCACTAAAAATGGAATTTTATTTATAAATATTCTTAAACCTTCCTTATTAAAGAATTTAAAATATTTTTCAAAGATTTACAATATGTTTTATTCTTAATCAAAAAATGTTAGTATAATTTATGAATAGTAGACTATATACATATCTACCTAGATCATTATGAATGTAAAAAGGTTCAACAAGTACACCAGCAACATAGACCGCCCTAATCAACACTAAATACAAATTCATACTTCATAGAAACAAATGCAAAAAAAAAAAAATAGAAACAAATGCAAAAAAAAAAGCTATAATAAACTTACTTAAAAAATATCTACAATGGATATTATGTTGTTAATCTAAAATGTATGTGAAATATTTTACAGATACAAAATAAATTGTATCAAAAAGTCATCACAAACACCGTGTTATTCATTAATCAATGATAATTTTAATAAAAACCCAGCACAGAACATAAAAAAACGCACTTATTAACAAAAATATATAAAATAAAAGTAGGATTGCTGTTTTATTTTAATATTATACATGAAATACTTTACAAACACAGAATAAGATATTTCTACTTTTATCTCAATGGAAAATATTGATACTGTAATCACGATAATAACATGACACGATGACTTAACATGATTTAATTAGAATATTTTAAATAGAGGGGGAAAGGTCTACTGTTCACAGAACTACTCTTACTTATGTATAAGTTATATTTTCAAGTAATGATATTTCATAGGTCCAACTATAGACTTTGATGGCTGAATTGTTTAGGAAAGGTATGTTAAATCTATGAAACGCGTGCCACCCAGTGGAACGCGAACACCATTTAGATGGCACGCTGACATGAAAAAATCAAATATTAAATAAAGCTTTTCTTAACGTGGTATAATTTTTTTAAGTCAATAATATTTCGACAGCCATGTCATTCAAGGTCACGCAACAATTACCTTTATAAAGTCAACGGTTATATATCTATTTCAATAGAAACAAATGCAAAAAAAAAAGCTATAATAAACTTACTTAAAAAATATCTACAATGGATATTATGTTGTTAATCTAAAATGTATGTGAAATATTTTACAGATACAAAATAAATTGTATCAAAAAGTCATCACAAACACCGTGTTATTCATTAATCAATGATAATTTTAATAAAAACCCAGCACAGAACATAAAAAAACGCACTTATTAACAAAAATATATAAAATAAAAGTAGGATTGCTGTTTTATTTTAATATTATACATGAAATACTTTACAAACACAGAATAAGATATTTCTACTTTTATCTCAATGGAAAATATTGATACTGTAATCACGATAATAACATGACACGATGACTTAACATGATTTAATTAGAATATTTTAAATAGAGGGGGAAAGGTCTACTGTTCACAGAACTACTCTTACTTATGTATAAGTTATATTTTCAAGTAATGATATTTCATAGGTCCAACTATAGACTTTGATGGCTGAATTGTTTAGGAAAGGTATGTTAAATCTATGAAACGCGTGCCACCCAGTGGAACGCGAACACCATTTAGATGGCACGCTGACATGAAAAAATCAAATATTAAATAAAGCTTTTCTTAACGTGGTATAATTTTTTTAAGTCAATAATATTTCGACAGCCATGTCATTCAAGGTCACGCAACAATTACCTTTATAAAGTCAACGGTTATATATCTATTTCACTCGTACTAAAGTGCGTCTTGTGTTCTGATGAATACAGCAAGCTATGAACCGAACATATAATGGATAACAAAATACAACATGTTTCAAAATAATACGCAAAATATTTTTTGTCAACTTTTTGTCATTTTTTTTTTACTGAAGATCTACTTTAAATGTTTAGTTTAAGTTTTTAAAATTACTATTTTCTAAGACACTCACTTTGAAAGTTTAATCAAATTTCCTTCTTTCAAATTTAGGAATTATTAAAATATTTACAATTTCATTATTATTTACATTTCATAATATTCAAGTTTTGATTTTTAAATAATAACTAAAAAAGTAAATAAGGGGTGACACACTAAACTATTTCAAAATTCAGCTGGTCCGTAAGTGGCACACTGATCGGTTTAGTCTCACCATCCCTGGTCTAGGGATTCATTATTACAATAAACTGGGATACTCAAGACAGGAAGATCAGGGTTTGAATCCTGGTCGAGTTCACTGAGGGTACGTTTTCCTAAACTGTTTTCCAACCCTTCTCCGCGTGTATTCAGGTAAACTTCCTCTCTATTCAATCTTCCTCATCACTAACATGTTAGTGTAATTAGTGTATACGCGTATAGCCTGAATGGCTACTAAAAAAACAAACAAAAACTTATAGGGCCTAAGAAACAGGATGAGAAAGTTAATTTTTCTAACATTTCTTGAGATGGGGTAGAGAACCACGTTGTGAAATAAGCAGCCAGGTGAAGCCAGCTGAAGAAGAATTCAAACCATTCGAGACAAACCAGATGCTACCACTAGATGGGAGTATTATAATATGATAAAGAAGGTAAGGGCTCTAAACTTTATTTTTAATATCGATTTTACATGACTTGGTAGTTTCGGGGTATTTTTCATCTGGAGTCACCAGATTAACATGAAATCCGACCAGATGTTCCTTGTTTCATAAAGTTCTCTAGCTAATCGCATCATACAGGTGCACCAACCTTAGCTCTCGAATTGACTTAAAGCAGCCATGTAACATAACGTGCATGAAGAGGAAAATTTATAAGCAGTGCCAATCCGAATCGGTCCAGAAACCACACAACACATTGATCTGTGCTTTGATAAATGAACGATTTGGGGCTTAAAATCTTGATCTATCTTATTCATTTAACAGCTACAGTTTGATTGATAGTTAAAGCCCTTAGTAAAGTCTACATTGGTGCTCAAATGGTCAAAGGCGTTACTATCACGAAATATTGAATTGCAGTTGACGGGAAGATGGATATTCGAATTTCAGTCAGGTGTACCAAGGGTGTTTATTTCCTAAACGGTTCCCCACGCAAATCCGGGTACACTTCCTTTACATGTAACTTTCCTTACTTCATAAGTGGAAAATAACTTGAATTAAAAAAATATTCCCAAACATAAATACAAAGTGTGTATATGCTTTATATAAATTCCGTGGCGGATCGTAGTTGTTGTCAAGTGACTTTAGGATTGACAGTACTATAGTATCTGATAACTTTATACGGGATGTTTCTAAACTCTCCTACTCCTAAAATCCAGCATCTGTGGGCAAAAATAAATGGGAAACCCAGTCAAAAATTGTCCGGAAAAATCATCTTGTATACTAAATGAAAGTTGAAGTTAGGCGCAACAACGCCGGTAGTACGCAGCTATGAATACATACGTGTACAGCAAGTTGCATTTCACTAGGCGGACAGAAGTGCCCAGTCGCAAGCAACGTGTCCGAAGGATGAGCTCTTGTCAAGCGCAACCAACGGATATTGTTTTAGATCAAGTCAAAATATGATGTGCCCACTTAATTAAATGAACCTTGTACACGTACGTACTTACATATGTGTTCTCCCTGTTTTTTTACGCCAAACTTCAACTTAGATTTAATAACACAAAATTTAAATAGGTTTTCTGTTTCGTTCTTCCCACAGATGCTGTGGTTTAAGTTTGGGCAGAGAGTTTAGAAACACCCATATTATTTATAAATGTTAATAAAAAATATGTTTGTATTTTTATTAAAGGATATTCCTACCAAAGTCATATTTTTGTAAACTGTTACCTCTAACTCACTATCCAATTGACCAAATATACACACACAATAATGTAGATAGAAAATGTCCGTTCATCCTGAAAGGTTGCGGGCTTACCTTGACTGTTTACACTATGGTGCAGCTTATAAAATAGGGTCATACTGTTATAGGTCAAGGTAAGACTACTATCTTTAGGGGTAGATAGAATATTTCATCTTTATCGGTTATTGAATGCTAGGAAGCAACCTGCTAGTAAATTCTCATCAAATCTGATCTCTCAGGTAAATGATCCATGACCTTCCACGCTTATCTTAAGTATTCCATCAACCCTAAAAGAAACTTAAAAATGTCTTATGTTCTTTTTTAACCTTCCCAATCAAGGAAACAAGCAATTTGAGCTTGATTTATTTCAGAGTAAATTAAGTGTATGATAGGTGACTTGGTGGTCTAGGGGTAAGGTGTCAGACTTCTGTGCTGAGGGTCAGGGGTTCAATCCTTGGTCCCGGCACAGATTTATCTGATTGCCAAACCCTTCCTTCACTTCTGACAAGACGTGTATTAATCTCAACTTGTGAATGTGAGGAATGCCAGGCCTCCACCGTGGTTCGGATTCCACGTTAAACTGTAGGTCCTCCATTTCATCTCACAATCACCCTACCATTACACATTAGCGTAAGTGCGTATAACCCGAACAGGTAGTAAGACACGGTGCTAATAAAAATTATTATAAGTGTATGATATGTGAGGATACATTTAGGTATAAATCGTACGTTCAAATCCTTCTCGTAAAAATAAACAAAAATTCCAAAATATGTTATTTTTCTATGAATTTCACTAACCAGCGAGAATATTAAATTATTAACATTAAAAATATGTGTAGGAGCTATTAGGTTAACCATTTAAGTTCATTCTCTTGTCTAATTTACGTAGGAAGAGAGCTAGCAACGTTATTAAATTTAGTTTCAGTTATTCATACCTCAGGTCATGTGATATGCAGTAGTCACTTTTGATAAATATTATCAATACCTATCAAATAATAAGAATTAAATATTAGAAAAATTATCAATCTTGGTCGCAAAAAATATGTTTGAGTTTTCTAAAAGTTCTTCTTATTAAAATTGGATGTACCACGATATTGCAGCCTCGACGGAAAGAGCTAACAAAATGATTTTTAGTTTGATTGAAAAATAAAAACTTTTATAAAAAGTTCCGTAGCTGTAGCCCTTCATGAAAGAATGAACAGTATGTGAGGTCTGGATCATATAAAAGCACTTGATATATGTTTTACCTCTCGTATGGACATTGACATGACGTCATTCATGACCTGCGGGGGAATGTTCTCTTTCAAAAAGTCAAGTTTAAACAAACCAAAAAAAGGGGGATTATATAAGTCTTTGGGGAAATAAAGAAGAAAAAAATTAGTGTGTACATTATAGGAGGATGGAAGAGAAAAGAAAATCTGACAAAAGACAGTTTTTAAAAATAAAAAAGGGTGGGTGAAAAATGTTAAAAGACGAGTGTAAACGGTAAGGAGGGTGGAAAAAGTGTGGTTAGGGGGAAGGTGGAAAGAAGAAAGAGAAATGTTACCAGTAAATGAGTGATGCAGAGCCCTAGGCTTTTTTCTCTTAAATGTTTTCTCTACAAGACCGACTACGTGTTTACTATTTAACATTTCAGTAATTGCCTCTCTCAGATCCCATTTAAGAAAACTTGGTTCAACTCCTGAAAAGGTCAGAAATTTTATATTCCCTTGAGTTGGAAGCGAAACTTACTAGAGTGTCAGTTATTATTTATGGCGTAGGGGCAAATGAGAGCATCTATAACTGTGTTCAGGTTATTGATTGGAAAACCTAGTGGAAACACCTAGATGTAGATTGGAAATAAAATTAGAACAGATCTGAAAGAGATAGGGTTTAATGAGCTGGACTGGATGGAACTAGGTCAATATAGGGCTAGGGTGTAATGAGTTAGATTGGATAGAACTAGGTCAAGATAGGGATAGGGCGTAATGAGGTGGACTAGGTAGAACTAAGTCAAGATAGGGATAGGGCGTAATGAGGTAGATTGAATAGAACTAGGCTAAGATAAGGATATGTTGTAATGGGGTGGACTGGATCTAACTAGTTCAAGATAGAGTGTAATAAGGTGGAACTGATAGAATTAACTAGAATAGATAAAGTACTTTTGTAAGTGAAGCAATGAATTAACTTACAATCTTTACCACACCTTTGTTCTGTTGGTATTGTGTCTGACCACTGAGCTAAGAAGCCCGACTTCGATTCGGAGCATGCTTGAAAAATATATTGAAAAATATATTATTTGTAGCATTTCTCCCTTTATATCTAAGGACTTATTGCCATTAAGGTCCAAAACTGGATTATACTGATATGGGTGATATATTTATCCTGAAATTAATTTGTATAATGTGGTAACTACCACCACACCAATATTAATAATAATAATAGTTGTAATATTCTGAAAAATGAAACCTGGACACGGGAATCGAACCCGGGAACTTCAGCTTAGTACGCTAATGCTCTAACCAATCAGCTATCCAGGATTCGTCCCATGCACTGAGTCATTCTTCACTCATATTTTAAGGCAGAGTCTATGAAGGACGTGCGGAAATCGTCGGCTACAAATGTGTGATTTTATTAATATCACGAGCTATCAGATAACGCAGCCACCTTCGACTCGGTAGTTGGCTTATTGCTGCCACTTGTACAATTATTATAATTGTAAGGGATCGTATATTTAGGAATCAAATAGCCCAAGCTATTATTTATGCTTTTAGTGAGGATTACTCCATCTAAATATCATAATATCAAAATATCATATTTGAAATTGAAAAATGATACCTGGACAAAGGAATCGAGCATTAGAGCATTGGTGTACTAAGAAAAAGGTCTCGGGTTCGATTCCCATGTCCAGGTGTCATTTTTAAATTTTCAGAATATGATATCTAGATGGAGTAATCCTCACTAAAAGCATAAATAATAGCATTGTCTATTTGATTCTTAAATAGTTGTAATGATAAATATTCGCATCAGTGGGCACGTGACCTAAACTTCAAGTTCGTGTAGTCTAACTTGTGATGATGGGGAGTTCATAGTTTGATTCCTGGCCGATTGTACTAAGAGTTATTTTTCCTTAATGGCTCCCCCCTCTTACTTCACGAAGATGCAGGAATATTTACTATAAACTCAAACTTTCTTATCCTTAAACCATTTCTATTATTAAATCTGGATATAGGCCTACTGGATGGGCTGAAGGATGACCCGCAAATGATTTATAAAAACTAAAATTAACTATAACAATAACTATGATGGTAATAGTGCTTAATTATTAGGCTCATATTGAAGTTTTAATCTATTAGTTGTATAACAAACAAATTTTTAGTCACTAAGAAATTAAGTGTTTTAAAAATTAACCATTTAAAAAATTTATATTTCTAGGGTTCATTACATTTTTTATATCAACACACTTTTCTAGAATAGATTTTATATAAAATGAGATCAATATTCTCTCTTCATCACAAACTTGTTATTTTATGACATTAAGCTGAATTCATTTTTTTTTTGGTATTTTATCACATCTTAATGCGATTTATTAAATTAATCCGTTAGAAAATATTTGTGAAATTCTACGTTCTATGAGAATCCAACAGGTGGCAGGAAGGCAATTCTTTGGTTGTATCGATTCGTTAAAACTCTGGCAACTTTAATGTGAAGATATATATATATATATATATAATTTTTTTATCACTACGTCATATGACTCGTTCGGCTTATACGCTGTGGAGATATAAAATATTTAAAAGTTATTTGATTTTAAAATAGTTGAGAGGTTATATTTTATTTAAAGAATATTCAATTATCCAGAATGGGAAGGGATGATGAAACTTTATTTTACATATTTTACTAGAATTTAATTGAAAAGTTATGCATCTATTTTTTTATTCCCCTCCCATAAAAAATATTGTTATGTGCTGGTGTGTTCTATCTCACTTGAAATATTTAAACTAATTAACCGATTTCAACCAAATTGATAGACTTGAATAATCGATAATGACAACTCATTATAATATTTTATTTAGTATTACTCGTATATTATTATATTCTACTAAAACGTATACAGTGTTGAACTTTTTATTAAGTTTTTTAGTATATACGAGCAAACTAAAAAACGGGAATTAAACTCATGATATTTGATTTAGCGCGTCAATGCTATACCATTTTGCTATCCAGGGATCGTCCCATTTTTAGAGTCACTCTTCGTTTATATTTTAAGGCAGTCTATGATGGGTATGTGGATATATTCGGCTACTAAGAGCTTCCATTGATATTACATCCACTGGCGATCACGCGTCTATCACAAACTCTTGTCTTAAAATATGAGTGAAGAATGACCCTGAGCTCAGGATGATCCCTTGTTGGATAAGTGGTTAGATAATTGGCCTACTAAGCCAAAGGTCCTGGGGTCAATTCCCGTGTTCAAGTGTAATTTTTCAATTTATTTGAATATGAATACACTATGGCTGATCTCCGTGATTATAGCCATTCATCCCCCAAGCTTTGCCTTTCAGATATACTTAATTGTATAGTATTGGTTTCTACTTTCTTCCATTTTTAAATATAGCTAAACGAATGTATACGATCTTACTATTTACTATATATGTTCAAAATATTTAATGGCTTAGTATTTTATTTTGCCATAGGTTTAGGACACACACTTTGATAGAAATGGTGTGGTCAAAGAAAAAAGACCTAAAGGTATTATAGAAATAAAAAACACAAAATTTTTGAAATAAAAACATGCCTTAAGAAAACTTGCCTTTTATAATGTTATTTATAAAATTAGTAGTTTTAAGTATCAACATAATACGTTGTTAGATTTTTTGCAATTTTTATTAAGAATATATTCCTCTAAACATAATATTATTTTTAAAGATGTAGCATTGTTAATATTGTTTTTAAAGATTTGTCATTGTTAATACAATATCCTTACAAATGAATGAATACTTTGTCAGAATCCTTTATTTATCTAAAGCCACTTTCACACTATTTCAATCATTTATAATAATTTTAAGCTTGAAAAAATCAATATAAAATTTGATATCGTTTATATTTAAATCACACACACACACAAATATTACTAGATTACTGTTGTTAAACTAGTATTTTAAAATAAATATGAGGGAGAAAAAAAATCTATGGAGTTTGTAAGAAAAAATTTAATGTGCTCTGAACCAAATGGCTTAACTCTCTTTTGATTCTTCAATGTCTAGGTTCATGGCACAATTTCACCACAAATCCTTCTCTCTTCTAGATTGATCAAAAGTCTAGAGAGGTGAACAAACATTACTCGTCCTCTAATTGCGGGGTGAGAAGTAAAGACAAAGTGCTGGTCTCGTTTTTTTTCTCCCTTAAATCAGGTTCAAAATCAATACTGGCCTTTTAGATTCCAAACCAATCATAGATCAGAGTTTTGTTTCATTCGTTATCTACTCATTTGGTTTTGTTACGATGTTTCCAGCACTTTAAAAATGAAAATAATATTGTTTGGAATTTGTAGTTTTAAAAATGTAATTAGAAATATTTACACAAGTAGATAACTCCTTCGATGTTCAAATAGTCTAAGGCGCCACGTTTGCAACAGATTGGACTGCTGATAGTGGTAAGATTGGAGTTAAAATCTTGGTCGGGTGTACTGAGGGAAAGTATTTCTAAATTATTTTACACTTTGCTCCACACAATTGCTAGTACACTTCCTCTAGATTCAAACTTCCTTATCCCCAACATATTAACGTAAACAGTAAATATGCACACAGCCATAATGGCTTGTGAGACGCGATAGCAATATATTATATGCGTGAGTGTATGCAGTCTCTGTATACTTAAATAATACAACTACATGTATATATTTATTTGCGATATTATCGATATTATAGTGCTATATACCCACTCACCTGAGTGATAAATTTCAATTAAAGTAATATCTTTCTCTATAAACTAGGTCATCAATAAACGTAATATATAATATTTCACTAAACAAATCTTTTACAAGATTGAATAAAAAATGTTGACATTGCTTGCGATGAATTTTTTCTTATGTCATATAAAGTTTGTGACAAAAGACCGAGGCCTTCTAGAATATGTGAATGCGTGGAAAGCCTTTCATTACACTGTTCATATCTTTTACCTTTCATCTTAGAAAAGAAAATGTATATTTGAGGTTAATATGAAATTTAATAAAAATTACGTGAGGTTCTATGAAGATATTTTTATCAAGGAAAGGCCGAGTAAAATGGTTTCCGCCCCTCAATATTAATTGTTATCAGAAATAAAGGAGTATAAAGAGTAGATATTATTTAGATTAATCCAAGTTAGATATCACTTCTACTATAAACCACGAATAATAAATTGTATTTACATTGCTGTTACAAAAAAATTAAGGGGTTGAAAATTATTCTATTTAAAATCTTGACACATTGGTAAGTAGATCTGTAAATGCTATTAAAAATTTGGCTCAATTAAATACATGTATAAAATTAATCTAATTGTACAATCTTATGGATTTAAAAATAGTTGCTTATTAATATAAGAGCTCTTTAGTCATTTATATATTCAACCAATAACCAAATAAAATATTTTAGACTAAGTATAATAAAAGTAGATATTATTACACTGAGTGTTTCGCCCATATTAGATTATAATTTAAATTTGAAAATATTTATTTTCATTTTACTATCAAATGTATCAAATACAATAAATGTATTAATCTATAGCTACTTTGGTAGTTAAATTTCATGTTTAAATATTGAATAGAATTAATTTTTTTCAATTTGATACTAAATTTTCTCATCTAATACGTTTAATCAACTCTTTTACTCCAAGAATCCTAAAAATCATAATGTATTATAATATTTATGTAAATTTATAAATATTCTTAGTAAATCTACCATAGCTATGATTGATATATTGAAACTAATTACTAAACACTATTTTTTTAAACGTGCTCAAAACTAAACGAGATAGCCTGTACAGTTAAAGCAATGCTGTAAAGATAAAATTGGAGACCCTTATACACATTTCCTGACACTCATTATGTGACTGTAATATTCACCATTAAATTGAATATGCCTTACAGCACAAATTTGAAGAAACCTTTCTTAACTCCCCAAACTATACTGCCAAATGTCAAAGAGCAGTGACAGATATATCTTCAGAAAACTGTTTCCTAAAATATACTTTATGAGTCTAGATAATGATTAAACATATAGTAGCGCGGCTAAAGCTATAGAAACGGCGCCAATTAAATTTATATTTCTTCATGACTTACGAGCATGGTATAAATAATCTTAATCATTATATAAATTTAAGTGCTATGAATAGAAACATAACATACAATTACAACTTAAAATAATCTAGTCATAGTCGTACATTTCAAATCTAAAGTCTTATTGATCGGTAAACAAATAATTACTACGCGACACAACTTGACCAACTTTACTCAAAACTTTATAATTACTTTCACGAAGTGATGTAGTAACTACTAAAATCATACTATAAGAATGCTTTGCCCTTCGTGGGACTGTAATAACTCACTCTTCCAAATTACAATGCCTAGGAATCTTGAAATATTTAAATTGTTCTGTAAATTTTTACTATCCATACAAAGTTGAATTGAAGAGCTTTAAACCACATTTAGTAAATTTTTCTACACATTACTAGTTCAAATGTATAAAATATTATTTAATATTTTCTTTTACCTTCCAGAATGAATTTCAAGAGTAAAATAAATTAATAGAGTTAAAGAATCAAAGACAAAAATTAATGAAAAAGTCAAATAATAAAGAAAACAAAGAGAACCAAGATAACGGTTAGAAGATAAGAAGAAGGGTCACCAAAAACATACAAACTAATGAGCAGAATTCCATTCCCCTCCCCCAAATAATTGGATCTATATTTGAAGAATCTTTCACTACGCTCTTTCGTTGACTTGATAGATAGTTGCTGTTAGGATTACGTCTCATTTATACGTATGGATGACAAAGTAAACAAGGAATAAAGCTCATTATCAAGGGACTCCCCATTTTCCACAACCTCGCTTATGTTGTGAAAAAAAAAGATATTTTTCCAGGATGTCCTTGTGATCATGCGGTCGAGAAGGCTGACTTCAGACCTAGCCTGTATGACAAGTCTCTTTGTTTGTTTGTAAATTGTTTAAAGTTGTATGTCTGGTTTTAGTGTTGCACTCCAAATAAAATAAGTATTCTTGTTTGTTAACATTATAAGCGTTTATTATTTTAGACTAAAGAAAAATATTTGAACTGTAATTTACAGCTGTTTGATCCTATATTATATTGGCAATTTATGACACACACACACACACACACATATATATATATATATATAATGGATGCATGAAAATAATGGGAGAAAGTTGATGGATCAATGGATAGATATATTATATATATAGATCCACCAACTATCCCCTTTCCATTTCATGCATCCATTCTATCCATTCCCTTCCATACAATCAATCCCATCAATCCCATCAATCCCATCAATCCGATTCAATACAATTCATCCATTCCACTTTATCCGATCACATCCCATCTCTTCCCTCTGTTTGTCCGTCCATCCATTAATCCATTAATCCATTAATCCATCAATACATCCATCTATCCATCCATCCAAACATCCGTCCAACCATCCATCCTATATTTCGTACATCCATCCATCCTATATTTCATACATCCATCCATCTATCTATCCATCCGTACAACCATGTATCCATCCAATCTTCTGTCCAACCATCCATACAATCATCCATCTATAAACCCATAAATCCACCAAATTTGTTTTCATCTTGCATCCTAGACTATGACTGTTGTGACGATAGACGAAACGTTGGAAGTTATTATTTCTTAAACGTGGCTCAGTCCCAAAAACATTCATTTTAATTCTATTGCTACAACAATTGAACTGTATTCTACAACAACAAAATACATTAAATGAAGTGATATCCTACTACTGCATTTGCCACACACCCAAAATTTGGTGACAATGTATAAATTAATATTATCATAATTTAACATTAAATAAACATTTATTAATTGTAGGTTACATAATTGTTTCATAAAAGTTCCACATAACAATTTCATAAATCTATACACAAGTAATATACAGGTGCGGCAGAGATATATGATGGTTTTGCAAGTGTAATAACGTTTTTATTTTCTAACAAAAAAAGTTTACATTTTGTCATTAAACTCAGCATATTTTGCCATTGTTATTTACACCATGAAACCATTTTTAGAACACAAGTTAGGTATGGAAAATAACGTCTTGCAAATGTCCTCCATTTTCATTCACACATTGCTGAAGTCTTGCTCTGAAGTTAGTCATGACATCACGAAGCATGCTTATCGGTATTGCCCTAATTTCACGTTCGATAGCAACCTTGAGTTCTTCCAAAGTGCGTGGTTTATCAAAGAAAACTTTCGACTTCAGATAACCCCACAAACTTCGCTGGCCATGGGATATCTCCACGAAGTGAAATTAGGCCTTGAGGGAACATGTCTCGAAGCACTGCCATGGAAACCCGTGATTTTATGGAGGGTTACCCCATCCTGCTGGAACAACATTTAGGCATTTTTCAGTTGCATTCTTTGAATTTGAAATCTGAGGAAGTTTCTTAACATCAAAACACAGCGATCAGAATTCACCGTAACACTTTGACCATCCTGTTCGGAGAAATACGGGCCAATGACCCCACGATGTGTCATCCACACCATACTGTAACTCGTTGTGAGGGCTCGCTGCAGACCAATACCAACAGTTCTGTTTACTTACTAAACCTGAGAGATAAAATTGGGCTTCATCAGACATGATTACGATAGTGTCATCAGTCATCGTTGTAGCGAACTCAAGTCGTGTCACATGATCACGAGGTTGTAACTCCTGAGTAAACACTATTTTGTACGGATGGAAATGCAAATCCAAGTTCAAAGAAAAACTTCAGCAATGTGTGAATGAAAATGGAGGACATTTGCAATACGATATTTTCCATACCTAACTTGTGTTCTAAAATTCCATGGTGTAAATAACAATGGCAAAATATGCATTTCGAAAATACAAAAGTTATTACACTTGCAAAACCATCATATTTTTCTGGCGCATCCTGTACATCATTCCTAACTAACTTTTGACTGAAAATGTATGAGTTTCGAGAAAGAAACTCTAAATTGGAAGAACCATAGTTTTGGCCTCTTCACCGTATTATAGTGGTTCCAAAACTGTGGGTCATAAAATAATTTTTGATGCGGCATAATAAGTTTTTGAAATTTGAATATTTTTTTAATTAATTGAAAATATAAAATAATGAAAAAATGAAAAATTGGAAATAGGCTGTAAAATCAATTATTAAATTAAAAAACACCACAATCTCTCCCCCTCATGTTCATTAAATCCAGTGATGGGGTCACGAAAAATTGTCATTCTAAAAAAATATGTTTCTGTTTTAAAAGGTTTGGGAAGCAATGCAGTAAGTAATCTCTTTTAAGTTCAAAACCCTAGCTAAGTTAGTAAAGAGTCTACCTACTGAACCATGGATCTCGGGTTCAATTCACGCTAAGGTCGAAAATGTTATCAATAATATTGTGAAATATGTTTTTTCCCCTAAAACAGTGATGGACTAACGGCCGGAGTTCAGGTGTTGTGCCTGTTGGTAAAGTGCTCGCCTCAAGACCCGATATTCGTGGATTCAAACCCAGCTGGGGTCTTACAATAAAAATCCGTAGCACAACCATTTACTATAATTGACTGAGTTTATGGCACAACTTTCTTTAGAAGAGAAAAAATCCATCGGGCCCCTGTCGATTGTGGCATGTAAAATAACACTGGAGGTTATGTAAAAATACTTTTCAGGCGAAATTGTTAGGCCCTTTCACGCTCATTCATAGAAATTCAGTATGGAAGGCAACGTGGAACCATCACACTTTATGAACTTCCCTAGTACATGGGATTTCTACCAGATGATGCAGGTAGCACTAACCAGCAGAAGAGCTGATTATATTCCCAGCACCAGATGGAGAGAAATAACATCAAACTAACCTTCGTGTTGTTGACTTAGGAAAGAGAGAAGTGCTGATATCATCGGTATGTTTAGAAGGTATAAGTTACATAAATAAAATAATTATAGTTTTTCCTCAATATGTAGTTTTTTAATATAATTATTATTAGCACCGCATCTTACTACCCGTTCGGCTTGTATGCACTTTATTAATATTAAGTTTTCAAAATACATTCAACAACTTTGTTAGAATTTAAAAAAAAGTGTTCTTCATATTCATATACCTATTTAAAAATCTAATTAAGAATCTACTACACATTTTATTATAATGAACCTGACGATATCCTCTCTAACAGTTCATTAAATCAAGATAATAATTGGTTTAGCTTCCATTATTTCCTTCACCCCCCCCCCTCCCATCCACAATTTTTCCCCCCTCAGCCTAGAGGAAAAAAAACTCATCAAATTTACTATTTTTTTATTTTATAATGTTTAGCGAGACGTAGTCTATAGGTCAGCTGATGAATTTTCGACAAAAAAAAAGGTTCAGATATTTAATCGATAAGTCATTAATCTGGTGAATTGATTAGTAGGTGGGGTTCGCTTGCCTGGCCCAAGCTTTGGTTCCACGTTAAGTCAATACACATTTGCATATAATTGCCGGTGATGCTATGTAGTCGGCTCTGGGTTACTGATGGGGGGGTTGAGAGAGAGAGAGAGAGAGAGGAAGGGGAAACGGCCGAAGGGTTTGAGGGGGGTGGGAGGGTTCAGGCGGCTTATATTGCAATCAAGCTGGAAAAGCGGCAGAAAACAGTAGGACCCCATGATTTGAAATTGGATTGTCACCCTTTTAATTTCTCTTTCTGGCGATCCCATTCTCTTTTCTTTATCCTTTTTTTTTTGTTTCATCTGTCTCTATTCAGCATGCCAACAGTTTTATATTCTCTTTCTCGCTCTACATTAAACTCACTTCTGTAATATACTATAGACAGGAGTGAGAAAGAATACTTTGGTGGATTTTTTAACAGTTGTTGTCCTCTCACTTTTTGATGATGTTTTTACCCCTTTTTTTTTTTTTTAATCTATCACCTAAAGTTTGTAAACAGAAAAATGCTCAATCATTTTCCAGGCACGCGGTCAAATATCTGGCTGAAATTATATGGTTACCGATAATAGGCGAGAATAGCAATAATAATAATAATAATATAATACTGTTATCATTACAGGCAAGGCTATGTGACGCTACCGTGAAAATATGTCTTCAAAACGAGTTCAAATACGACTAAAGTAGAGTCCGGCTAGCTTTGAAGCAGTTTAAAAATTGCTGTATTGACGTATACATACATGAAAGTAGATCAAGTCATTTTCCTAACTATGATAAAAGGCCCTGCCAATAAAAATTGTATTGTATTCACACATGCATCAGAAACACGGGCATTTAATCTAAGAGAGATAAGAAAAGTGGAGGATATGGGAATAAGTTTGCGAGGAGCATGTTATCTGTAATGAGGAGAAACAGGATAAGGAATGAAATTATCAGGGAAAGAATAGAAGTACAGGGAGTACATGAGATAGTAAAGGAAGCAAAACTGAAATGTTTTGGGCATGTGATGAGGATATAAGATGAGAGGATGCCAAAGAGAGTGTTGGAGATGAAATGTGTAGGGAAAATACCAAAAGGGATGCCAAGAAATAGATAGGAGGAGCAGATAACAGAATATGTGCAGGTGTGAGGAAAAGAATGGAATCAATTAAATAAGGGAGAGTGGTAGAAGGATAGAGAATGGAGGCTTTTTATTAAAATGTTCCGGCCACAGGCTGGAAACATTTAATTATTATTTTTAGCACGGCGTCTTACTGCCCGTTCTGGTTATACGATTGTGTACTAATTACGCTAATAGCTTTAGGGATTAAGAAGGTTATATTTAGTGGAATAGTACCCGCATTTTAGTGGAGGGAGAGAGGAAAACAATTTTGGAGAAACCACCCTCAGTACACCCAACTGAGATTCGAACCTAGATCTCCCCGTCATCGACAGTCTAGTCTACTGCGAGAGTAGCGCGTTAGGCCATGTGGCCACCGATGTGGGTGGAAAATTTGATGGTGATGATGATGATGATTATGAATGGGTGTAACTAATGTACTGATATAGCACATGTGTTTAGAAAATGAACGTTAACTGTCCCACCTAAAATAATGTCTATCCTTGACTATTTTTTATTCGTTGTGCACTTTATGACACAACTCTTTATATAAGAACTCTACTTATAAAGTTATTTAAATCTAGATCAAACACAACATCCAGCACCCAGCCGTTATTTAATTACTGTGAAAAGGCAAACATACATTTCACCAATTAAATTTTTTTCAGTCATGCCTGTAATCGAACCCTGGACCCTTGTTCTGTAGGCAGACACGCAACCGACTGAGTTAA
>CABFWB010001418.1:58275-84194 GCA_902151455.1 Timema bartmani
GGGGGGGGGAAGGGTTTCTAGGGAAACTTTTAATTAATTTACCGCAAAATTAGTATGAATGAAGGGAGTTAAAAGTTCACTTCAGATTTCACTATCATTAGGGGAGAAATTTTGTCCTTAGTGTAATAATTGGCACTTTCAGGGAAAATCACAAATAACTTCGTTGTGCTTTTTATACTCAAGTAACAACACAATTATGGAAGTCTCTTTACAAAATTTAATGCATTTAATAAACTTTACATCCACATCCACATCCACAAATTTCTATTCAAAATGTTCTTTGTATTTTATGGGAGAGGAACAATTTAAATGGTTGACTTACATTTTTTAGTTTTATTTATTACTAAACATTTTCTAATCCTACCATAGATATGACTTATTAACGTGAACAAATAAATGAGTTATTGATTTACGGAATAAGACAAAAATGTAAGAGATTAATTTGGTATTACTTATCTTACGTAAACAAGATAGATATTAATTATATACACCGTCAATTTGTAGGGCAGTATTTCTAATACCTTAAATCTCCTATTATCATGATTTAACAGTTATACAGTTAGATGTTATGGAAGATTATTATTTTTTAATAATTTACATATGTGAACAGGCTGTTAATTAATCACATTCATACAAATAAAATTCATGCTTTTCTGAATATAGCATTTACCTAGAAAGGGGAAGTATTTCGATACTATATTTTTTTCACTTACTAAGTTGATTGTTTGGATTAATTTGTGTTCAAGAGAAAAAAAAGAGTATAATCAAACAATTATTGACTATGATCTCCTTCATACGATACAATATTCACTATCAGTTAAAATTTATTAAAACAGAATTAAATGTGAAATTGATTATTACATCCTCTTTAATATTTTGGATTTTTTAAATATAGTAAGTAATTTAATTCTATATTTTCTGTAAATCAAAATATCAATATTTGAAATTAATGCTTCATTGAAGAGTAGTGAATGGGCCCATGTAAATATATCCAGTTCATTTTCCCTCAGTGATTTAAAATGAGCCACACATTCACTGTTTGATACTAATTAAATGACCAAATACCATGACAATTATATAGAAGTTAGCTCTAACGTATGTACAGTACATATCTGAAAGTATCATTCAGTAAACTAATGCTTATACATTTTAAACATTTACTAACTTCCGGGATAATAGTTTAAATGTTTATAAGGTTTCAGGCAATTACTTTTTGTTGATGTTTTAATGGATAATCTAAGTCCAAGATCTCAGTCAGTACCACGTCCGTAAATATATTTACTTTAGTTGTATACATAGTTATCTCACTAGGTCTTGAATAATTTTCATAGACATAAAGTAATTTGAGGAAAAACTATTTAAACAAAGAGAAAAAGCTATAATCAAATATCATGATGCCAATGATAAGCATTAAAGAACTGTTGAGAATGCTATGTGTTGAAAATTTAACTAAAATGTATATTATTAAGCAATATTTCATTGATTGTGTCACAGAAATTTATGGCTATAAAAACTGCAAAAATAATTCCCTTAATTTTCATTCCTTTCCATCTCACCTAGAAACCGAATTAGCTAATAATTATCCAGCTAGTAATGCCATGTCCGTAAAATTGTAAAAATTGTTTAAAAGAAATCTCCGCTTGATTTAAAATATAACTTTTAAATTTTACTTAATATTTAATATTGTGAAACTAGAACTAATAAATTAAAAATAGTTCCCCTTTAATGAGAAATTAGAATTGGCCAATTAAATGGGTGATATAGCTTATCAAGGAATTATGATCCTATTCTTCATAAATGGCACTCTTATCACGCATTTTACTATCATTTAAGAGCTTTCCATAAGACACATTGTCACAGGTGACATTTAAGTCTTATCTGTTGGTGTCTTGATCTTCCTACAAAAAGGTTAGCAGTCACACATCTCAGATATTTTTCAAGGGAACAAGACGAAACAGTATCTATCACGTAGCAAAATAGTTGACACATTCACATATACACGACGCAGGTAACACATCTTTACTCTAGTGTGAGAGGTTTATATATTGATAGCACTATTTAACTTTTTAAATAGATTTCTAGCTGAATAATTAGTAAAAGTGTTTTTGATTACTTCAAATTTGTAAAATTTATAGATATAGAGCTGGATTTATAGCTGTAGAGACCCCCAAGGTTATAACAAAATTTGGAGGCACTAACGTTAAACCTATATTGTTATTTTCAACATATCAACATTAAAATTTTTTTCTTTACAAAATTAACTGTTAAAAGCTCAATAGTAAATATATATATATATATTATTTAAATACGGAACTATTCTCATCAAATTTTTTGACAGCTAAAATTTTACCAAGAATTTTGTTTATTTTTAATTTATCTTAAAAAGGACCCCAAAAAATGTATTTTTTTAATGCAACAGTTTGTTGGAGATTATATTTGTGGACGCCTAAGGGGGTTACCCCTGTCAACATATATTAAATCGGTGAATGTATGGATAACAGAAATTTATAGTTTTAATTAGTTTTATAGTTGGCTTTCAAGCTTTATAAGCTATTGGTTAAAGAAGCATAAATTACATAAAATTTGTATAATAAATAAATAAATAAGGTTAAATTTGTATTTGTTAAACTTAACAAAATTGTATTATGTACTATGACAAATTATTGCAATCACTTTAGTAATTCAACACATATATTTTTAAATATCACGCTACTGATACTTTTATTTAATTTTAATGTTTTTTTATTGAAAGGATCATTTTACAACTTCTTCATGGAAAGCTACCAAATTCCTTTGGTCTTACTCTTGACCATACTCTCAGCAAACGCCCAGACTTCCTCTGATGAAACTTTGGCCGTGGTCAACGATTATCTTCTTCCGACAAGCGTCGTCCCGATCCACTACGATATAAAACTAATCCCATACCTGGACGACGATAACTTCACCTTCGATGGCGAGGTGAACATCAAAGTCAGGGCGGATGAAGTTACCGATGTAATCACACTTCATCAGAACGACACGATCATAGAAGAATCATCTGTCACCGTCACCGATCTGATGACAAACATCAATCTGATTATTGTGAATCAGACCTATGAGGCCCTTTATCATTTTTACAGGCTCCATCTTGAAGAGAATCTGCAAGTCGGGAGGGAATATGAAATTAATATTAAGTATAAAGGTTACCTTCGAGATGATATGCAAGGACTTTTTAAGAGTTCATATACAACAAGTGACGGAGAAACAAGGTAAGACATGTTATCGAATTTCCATCGGTGGGGATGTAGGAAACCAGGTAAGACATGTTATCGAATTTCCATCGGTGGGGATGTAGGAAACCAGGTAAGACATGTTATCGAATTTCCATCGGTGGGGATGTAGGGAGCGCGAGAAAAGGCCAGTGTTTTTGCAGTTTTTAAAGCAATATACTTCTTTTGCCAAAATAAAAAAAATATTGCTTCAGTAGATACCTAAAGATCAATTTTCTTCACATGGTGATAATAACAGTTGTTGATAATCTGTCATGAGCATAGTGGAATTAGATGATAAACTTTTTTAAATTAATAGAAAAAGCTGTCTAATTTCAGGATACCTTTCACAGATATTCAAGAAATGTGGAGATTACCATGTGAGGAAGATTAAACTCTATGTTTGTACTGAAGCCATATATGATTTATTTTGACCAAAAAAAGTTTTTCTATAAAAAACAGCAAAAATACTGGTCTTTTCACAAACATAGAGTCCGTCTTACCCCCTGGATAACACCTATCTTAGGTAGGTATCAGAGCTGGATCCAAACTTCACATCTCGGGGTGGTTTTCTTCATTATACTTAAGAAACATTGGTATTGAGATCAGTGAAACAATATTGCCAGAGTTATTAAAAATACAACATTATTGAGAAATAATTATTCTAACGTTAAAAAAACTATTGGACTGTTCTGAAATTCGCTATTGTCAAGCGAATAATGCTAGAAATCTCACTTCAATTAGTTTCATGGTTCTAGGGTGATTTTATAACTGAATTCCCGGTTAATGGGTAGTGAGATGGTTTTTTAGATTAAGTTTTTGTTGTTAGATCATTCTGAAAGTGATAAAAGATTTTTTTTTAGCGTAGGTAACTTTGTTTGGGAGAGATATATATTATCTAGTCCAGTCGCCTGATTGTGTAGACTTTTAGTCACTCTTGTGGCACAGAACGTTGTCCAGGGTACACTTATGGAGTTTGTCCAGATATCGTACCCGCAATGAGATGATATGATGATAGTGATTATGAAGGTGTGGAGTCAGAAGTGATCTTAAACTTAACTTAAGCCTAATCAATCAAATTCTAGTGACTTTCGAGAAAAGTACCCATGGTGTCAGCCGGGAATAAAACCCAGGGCCCCTAGGTTGGCAGCCAGTAAGCCTACAAAATGTCATTGGGAAGGGGGGTTCAAATTGTTTAAGCCACTCCCTTATTCTATATATCTAGGTAATCTAATAAGTGATGCAAGAAAATGGTGCAGTAGATTTGGGATATTAATCAGAGGCGAGATATGTTGAAGGTATTACATCATTTGTGTAACAACTTCTTTACTGTGTCCACATAACAATTCATTAGTTTTATTCTGTTCTATTTCTACAACCGTGTTTAAAGTCTAGAATGAGTTGCAAGATATGAGACAATCTCTTCTCATCCCGTTGTAGCTAAACCCATGAGATTAGGTAGAAATGGAACGCAAGTTAGGGCCAGTAAATTTATCAGTTTTCATAACAATATAGTTATAAGATAAAATAAATAAAATAGTTTTCAGTAGATAGGTTTAGCTTAATTTTATACGCATATCTATATCAACAGTTCTTCAATATTTTTGTCACTCTATGCGTGTTACCATTTGATGAAAATCTTTTTAAATTAAGAGAAAAAGTTATAATCGAATTCAATACCAAATATGGATTCAAGAACTTTTGATATTACTATGGTCAGAAATATAATCTAAACTTATTTGCTGAGAGTACGTATTATGTCCATACAAAAAAAAAGGGTGTAAAATCTGGAAAAAAAAATCTGCGCTTATCTCACGTTCCTTTTCATCAAACCTTAATCTATGCTCCACCTGAATGCCCTTGCAGATGGTTGGCGGCGACCCACTTCCAGCCCTGTAGAGCCAGAAGAGCCTTCCCCAGTTTCGATGAGCCTGCCCTGAAGGCTACTTTCAGAGTGAGCATCGCAAGAACGGCGAACAGGCATGCCCTGAGCAACATGCCTGTAGTCAACATGACTGGGCCCGAGTAAGTCAATTTAAAATACGATAGTAGCACAAGCGGTATTAGCATGTCAGGATGTGCGAAGGTCACTTTTTAAATGTGAAGCTAGATCGAAGAGAAGCTTGAAACGTGCAAATAAATTTCAAAGATGAAGTCCAAGATAATTTTTGCTACTAATTAAAAAATTTAAATTAGGTTTTAAGTGCATTTAGGTAAAGAGAAAGGCTTAGGATGGATAAATATAAAACATTTATTATTTTATACTGACATATTTGAGTTTAAATATGCTTAAATTACTGACGTAGGTATTTTAATCACTAGTCGGTGCTAAAATATTGATTTAAACATAATGTTCTAAAAATAAGAATTTTTGAAATATGTGATATTCAAATATGTTCATAACATATCAGAGTTTTGTTCTACCTTTTAAAGGTTTTTAAGCTGCGAAAATTACTAGGGGTGTCAAATTGGAAGTGAAAAAAATTGGTTCATTGAATTAGACATTTTGAAGCTTCGCACACCTCTACTAGCATAAATAGATCTAATACAAGTTAGTATAAAATAGACTGTCAATGACGGGAAGATTGAGGTTCGAATTTCGGTCGGGTGTACTGAGTGTGGTTTTTCCAAAATAGCTATTCACGCAAATTCGGGCACACTTCCTTGAAACATAAACTTCCTAATCCTCAAAACCATTAGCCTAATTAGTTCATAAGCATATTTCCCGAACGGTTAGTAAGATGTGGTGCTAAATAAATAAATAAAAATTAAAATAAAGGTTAAAATCGGAAATCGGAAAACATAATTAAGGGCTGCAATATAGCCAGAATACAATCCAAAACTAGAATATATAATCAAAACACTTGGATTCAGATGAAAACAACTTTGGTACTTTTGTACTACTAATAGCACCGTCCTAATGTCCACCCCTCAATCTAATGGCGGCAGATTCTAAACATGCTGGACCACAAAATGCCGGAATAAAGAATTTCAACCTTGCATCACCGGTGCTGGGAATGATTATTTTAGTGAAAGTCTTTAAATAGTAGTTGACCTTGGTGGTCTTGGGGTAAAGTGCTCACCTTGTAACCCGATATTCATGGGTTCAAACCCAACCGGGGTTGACGGATGTTTCTTGAAAGATAAAAATACGTAGCACAACTTTCTTCATAGAGGAAGTAAAACCGTTGGTCCCATATCAATTGTGGCATGTAGAAGAACTCTGGAAGGTATGTGAAAATACCTTTACGGCAAAATTGGTAGGCCCTTTCACTCTCGCTCATAGAAATTCTTGTGCGCTGAAATAATCAGTCGGTTCAGAAAATGCACGTAAAATACCTCAAATAAATAAATAAATAAATAATGAAATAAATTTAAATAGGACGATGATTTAACCCTCTTGCTAGAAAAATTACGTCACATGCAATGACGATACTAATTAATTCTATAAGGATAGACCGAACAAATTATTTGCTTTTAATACTCCACTTTTTTTTGATAATTTAACATATTAACCCCTTAATAGCCTCGTGGCTGTCATAGGTGACTATACTAAATATTTTCGTGGACTCTGAACCCAGGAGGTGGGAGTTGAACTTTTATTTTACATTTTGATACCCCATATTCTATTTGTCTAGGAAAATGCTGGTGTATCTAATTTCAACTTCTTTATCCTGTTCTCACGGCTTAAGTTATTTTATAGTTATAACTGTAATCAAATTACTATACATTTAATAATTTATTTTTATAATAATGTCGGTAAGGCATATTTTATGGCTCATATTTATTTATCATAATATACGGCTCATATTTATTTATAAGATACACATAGCAAAAACTGTACAAAAGTTAATTTACCAAATGTGATAATTAAAGTTGACCTTGGTGGTCTAGGAGTAAAGTTCTCGCGTCAGCAGCCGATGTTCGTGAGTTCAAGCCCAGCTGAGGTCGAAGGATTTTTCTAAAGTGATAAAAATGTGTAGCACAGGCTCCTTCGGGGCGGGGGGATGGAGGAGTAAAGCCATCTGTCCCACGTCACGATTGTGGTATGTAAAATAAGTAGACGCCCTGGAAGGTATTTGAAAATAACTTTTTCGGCAAAATCGTTAGGCCATCAGTCGATTTAGAAAGTGCACGTTAAATACCTCAAATAAAAAAAAGGATAATCAAACATACAATATAATAAAACATTATTATCTGATGTATCACAGTCCAGACAACGGAGGGTACATCTGGGACCACTTCAAGGAAACCCCGATGCCGCTATCCACGTATCTGATGGCATTCATCGTGTCTGACTTCACGAACCTGACGACCGATAACTACCTGAGCCTGTGGCAGAGGCAAGAAGCCATCTCCCAGGCGGAGTACAGTGCCAGCATAAGTCTGCCCTTGCTGAGGGCCCTGGAGGACTACACCGATCTGCACTTCTTCCTGCCTAAGATGGACGAGGTGGCCGTACCGGACTATCAGTCTGGAGCAACGGAACAATGGGGGCTGGTCACTTACAGGTAAAGGGGGAAAGGAGAAGGGGCGCAAAGACAGCATTTGAGGTTAGGGTGTATCTTTTGGAACCATTTAATCTGATTATGAATGAATAACGTCTATTCACAGAGCAGCCTGGGGATACCAAACTATCTTAAACAGTTTTTAACTACTTTATTTTATCAGCACCTTAAATTTACACAGTAAAATATGTAATAAGCTATTATATTCCAAATCTAATAATATTAATATTCTATTGGCTGTAGGATTGCAAAGTATTTCTTCACTCTTTCTTCTTTGGAAGTAAACAAGTGTGAAAGTAGCGAGTGGTGCAATACGTGCGTAGTAGAAAATTCGAGAAGGTATAATTCTCTGATGTACGTCTAAAGTTTGATTCACATTGAGAGAACCGTGTGGCGTGCGCCGACTGTGCGCCGGCTGTGTCTTGCTGCAGACAATCTCGGACAGGTCATTTCCATATGAGTAGCCTTGTAAGACCTCTGCTTGATTCACACTGAGAGGGCTGTGCGCCGACTGTGCTCCAACCGTGTCTTCTTGGATTGCTTCAAAAGCGTTGTCCAGAAGTCATGGTCCAGACAGTCCAGCATGGTAGGCATACAGTCCTGTGAGTGTGAATACTAGCGACACGACACAGTCCCTTCAGTGTGAATCCAACTTTACCCCTTAATCTCTACTGATATCTAGTCAGGGTTACACGCTTAATTCTCGTCGGGCATGGAAATTAAATGTTTTAATCCAAGCAACTACATGTGATATCGGGTCGCGTAATCACTTTATTCTTAGCAGTAGTGACATTCAATAGATAATTAATTCAATTTTAAAATATTGATCTTAATATCTAGCCCATACCCATGAATAAAAGACAGGGCATGGTAATTAAACTGATAATCTAATCACGAGATGTAAGATCCACAAGACGGGTATGTACAAGGAAGGCTAAGAGGGGAATAAAGAGATTTTGGAGAGTTTCTTTTCAGGCACAATTTAGTAATCAAATTAATTTTTTTGCTGACCTGCTCAAGCACCTGGCATTGCCAGGAAGAAATATTTTTAATTTATTTTTTCACATAAAAACTAATCTTCAAACTAGTGTCTTTAGGCCCTGCTTTGCTTGAGCATTTTTATCTTTATATATCTATTTATCTTCTTTGTTTTTCTATCGTGAACATTGCGCGATATCTACCGTACGAAGAAGTCGAAAAAAATATTAATTTGCTTACAATATAATTTTTAACTAATTAAATATATCATTTAAATTTTAAAATCCCTGCTTCGAGATGCATATGTTTGTACCCAGGTACTACTAATGTTTAAAATCTCATACCTTTGCGTGAAGTAAATATTGCGCAATGCTCAATACAGACAAACTCTTCATCATATGAATACAGACTAAGAGCTTCGGTGGTCGCATGGTTTAATACGTCAATCTCGTGTAAGACTAGGCAGCCAACGACTAGGAAATTGGGGTTCGAGTCCCGGTCAGATGTACCAAGAGTATTTTTTCCAAAATGGCTTTCCACTCTCCCTTAACGCAAATTTGGGTACACTTCCTCTATATTCAAGCCACCTCATCTATAACTCATTAGCGTATCTAGAATGTATGTGAATAACCTGAGTAGGTAGTAAGACAATATACTATATAGAGTAAGTCATTAAGATATAAATAGATTGTTTTAATGTAATCTTCCCATAGTATTCATCTTTGCTTGTAAAGGATCCATTTTCG
This sequence comes from Timema bartmani, assembly GCA_902151455.1. Classification (NCBI taxonomy): domain Eukaryota; kingdom Metazoa; phylum Arthropoda; class Insecta; order Phasmatodea; family Timematidae; genus Timema; species Timema bartmani. Next base: position 67,756 of record CABFWB010001418.1, read on the forward strand.
CAGTTTGTGTGGCTGTCTGTCATCAAGGTTGAGGTTTGAATCTCCATTGGTCGTGGTGCTGTTTTTATACACGTCATTAATACCTGTAGTTTTACCATCCTATCTCCACGTGAATGTGGATGTAATTCCTTTAAAATAGCTTTCCATTTTGGAGAGTTTCTTTTCAGGCACAATTTAGTAATCAAATTAATTTTTTTGCTGACCTGCTCAAGCACCTGGCATTGCCAGGAAGAAATATTTTTAATTTATTTTTTCACATAAAAACTAATCTTCAAACTAGTGTCTTTAGGCCCTGCTTTGCTTGAGCATTTTTATCTTTATATATCTATTTATCTTCTTTGTTTTTCTATCGTGAACATTGCGCGATATCTACCGTACGAAGAAGTCGAAAAAAATATTAATTTGCTTACAATATAATTTTTAACTAATTAAATATATCATTTAAATTTTAAAATCCCTGCTTCGAGATGCATATGTTTGTACCCAGGTACTACTAATGTTTAAAATCTCATACCTTTGCGTGAAGTAAATATTGCGCAATGCTCAATACAGACAAACTCTTCATCATATGAATACAGACTAAGAGCTTCGGTGGTCGCATGGTTTAATACGTCAATCTCGTGTAAGACTAGGCAGCCAACGACTAGGAAATTGGGGTTCGAGTCCCGGTCAGATGTACCAAGAGTATTTTTTCCAAAATGGCTTTCCACTCTCCCTTAACGCAAATTTGGGTACACTTCCTCTATATTCAAGCCACCTCATCTATAACTCATTAGCGTATCTAGAATGTATGTGAATAACCTGAGTAGGTAGTAAGACAATATACTATATAGAGTAAGTCATTAAGATATAAATAGATTGTTTTAATGTAATCTTCCCATAGTATTCATCTTTGCTTGTAAAGGATCCATTTTCGCAGTTTGTGTGGCTGTCTGTCATCAAGGTTGAGGTTTGAATCTCCATTGGTCGTGGTGCTGTTTTTATACACGTCATTAATACCTGTAGTTTTACCATCCTATCTCCACGTGAATGTGGATGTAATTCCTTTAAAATAGCTTTCCCGGACCTATTCCTTAGATTAAGACTTTTTTCAACGTTAACATACTACCTCTAATAATAATTAATTTATTAAATAAAATATGGAAAAAACATAATTTATTTTTATACATGATATCTAACTTATTGAAGAGTGAATTATATAATTTTGAATATCATTTACATGTTTTCCTTTGTATTAATTTCATTTGATTGGAATATTTCTACTTATTTTAATGGTTCATAAATTTATCGTAGTATGATTATGGTAGAAAGGACTGTATGACAGCTACGAAACATACCAACATTATTTGTTTTTATCAAAGCCTATAAAATAATACTAATATTATGGTAAAATGCTATCTATTTTGACTGAAAATAAGTAAATTTGAATTTTCTAAATTGTCATTTCTAATATAATCTTACTATAGCTCACTTTATACATAATTTATGAAAAAGTTCACCATCATATCCTACCACTGTTATTACTTAACATATATAAAATTCGTTGGACAATTAAATTCAAACTAATATTTGTATCAAGATTTTTTCAAACAGTGCGTCTTACTACCCATTTGGGATATACGCTTAAGTGCTTATCACGCTAATAGTTTTAGGAATTGGAAAGGCTAAATTTATAGAAAGTGTATCCTCATTTGCGTGGAAGGAGTGTGGAAAACCATTTTGAAAAAAACACACCCTCAGTAAACTCGACCGAGATTCAAACCCTGATCTCCCCATCATCGGCAGTCTAGTCTACTATGAGAGCGGCGCGTTAGACCATGCGGCCACTGAAGCGGGTTGTAGCAGAGTTATGTTACTCTTAGGTTAAGATGTAAAATACTCTTAAGTTTGTGATTCATCCAAATCATATTGAGCGAGATGGAAACAAATATACAAAATCAGCGCCCCAAAGTCCTTTGGCAGCGTCACTATCTGACCAGCCTCTGTTTGAACTCCGTGTTGAAGGGAGCGTAATATCTTGTTCGTGGAAGGAGTGTCCACTTCAAGTCACAAGCAGTCCATAGCAGCTGTGATAGCCCACGAGTTCTCCCACATGTGGTTCGGTAACTTGGTCAGCCCAAAATGGTGGGACGTCCTCTGGCTGAACGAGGGGTTTGCGAGATACTTCCAATATTTTACGTTGGCAGAGGTAAGATGTAATGGCGTGACGTAAATTGTAGTCAAGGCAGGCATTTTTGATTAAAAAAATGTGCCTTTGATATTTTATCTCCCACTCTGTCGCCATTTGATCAATCATATGTAAGCTCTGCAATGCATGGGCATTTATTTAAGTTGATGGCTAACCAATGTGTGTACTAAGTGATAAGAGCAATTCCCAGCTACTAGCTCTCCTTATCTTGAGTACGATCCATAACACAACACTTCTATGTTGGTATTTAAAACATCCTTTACCTATTTGTATTAGTTTGGAGTAGTAATAATACTATTGTGCATCAGGGTTACATCAATCGTAGCCCAGTAGTAAAAAGATCAGCCTGTACTGATGTAACTTTGTCCAAGTGATGCCCAAATGTACTAATTGTACATCGTCTCAGTGGAGGATCTTTCCATGTCCGATAAGATGATGGTGATAGTGAGTATGAGGGTGTGGAACCAGTGGAAACACACCTAACACCAACCAAACCCTGGTGAATTTTGGGGTAACTCCCCTTTCAGTTTAAAAAAAAACCAAGGTACAATCTGGGAATTAAACCCAGGACCTTAGACTCATATCCAGGTGTACTGACCACTAAACTACTGGACCGATTTTTGTTTAGACTAATGGTCTAGGACAGGCTAGACGAGTACAATAATTTCATCTTTCATATGGAATAGATTTTAATGAAAACAGACATTTATACATTTAAGAACCCCACTCTCCCAGACTTGATCCACCCCAACGGTAAGTGTTTCATAATTAATTTGTTGGTCACATTATCAAATACATCAGTCTCTAACTATGCTGGATTCTCCAGGGATGTTGAGGTTCGAATATAGGTCTGGTGCATTGGGAGGTGGTTTTCTTAATTTAATTTTTATACTTTGGTTTTCCCATTAGGTCTTTACGCTATTATGGGCGCACTTGTTTGAAACTAACCTACTCATCTTTACCTTTGGCTATAGTAATTTAAAATATATCTAGTGTTTAATCGTACCCACTTAAGGCAAAAAATAGCTGCACAGACAAAATTATGTGATAAATTGAAAGGCTAAAAGTACATTTAAAAACATTAATTGTAACTGCTATATTATCCTGTTATCTGCTTCTCCTATCTCTTTTTTGGGCTCCCTTGCGGTATTTTCCCTACATATTTCATCTGCATAGTTCTCTTCGGTATTATCTCATTTTCAATCTTAATTGCATAAAAGGAATTATATTGACTTGTGTAGTTGGGAGGTTAACAAAATCACAAAAAATGGCATTGCATTAGTATAATTAATTTACTAAATAGCAAGTATTCTCTTTGTTGTCTATGATGTGATATGGATGACAAACAAAATAGCAAGTCTTCTAACAACTTTTTTTAAATTTTATTTTTGATATTTCCACTTTAATCATAACTATTGTACAGGTACATTTAAACATATTCAAGAATTCAGGTTTTCTTCGAGATTTGAAATAAAATTTAAGATTGGATTGGATATTTGGATTCTAGAAATGTAGGATTTGACCTACCTCTAACTTTACTCCCTAATATATAAGATTATTGAAAAAATGTATTTGGGATTCTATAATTAGATATATGTAATTAATAGAATACAGTAGAGTATTGATAATTTAAGGTGGAATAGCAAGGGGAAATTAGTAGGAAGGCTAGTTGTGAGTTAAAGATGAACAGTTAGAAAAACTAGTGACTATAGATGACACGATGACTGTAAAGTAGGAATACAATATGTTAATATACCGTTTAGTAGATAGCTCTCAAGAAACATAAACTGTGCTACTACCTCGGATAATACAGAACCACGTATAGTCGGAACTATGCTGTATTAATTGAGATAATAGAACAAAATAAGAGGTTTATTTGTTGAAACGCACATATACATAACAAGTATCATATTTCACCTTGTTTCATTGTGAATTCCAGACACTATTTTCAATGCTCCTCTATATTTTCTCTCTCTCTCTCTATTTACATTGTTTATAAAGTTACAGCCTAGTTAAATAGAGGGAAATATAATACGAAAGATTGCATCCAACCCACGCAGTTAATTAATTTGCTTTCAAGTCAAAATAGTATTTTAATACAATTGATGTTTGCACAGTATTAAATTATTTTCCAATGCTCAGAAAAACCAACTAAACCATATGTTACTAACGGAGCCATAAGTTATATATCTTTTTGATGATGCATTTTGAGTTTTTAAAATAATAATAGTAAAAATATCATTATTTAACGCCGCATAAAAGTGATTACAAAATGTAAATATAAAAATATACTGTTTTATTTAGTTTTTTTAAAAGATGAAGCGCAATTTTGATAAAGAATTTATATAGCTTTTGACAGCTAATAGAATAAATTCAAATAACATATATGGCAGTGACATCGCCTGGAGTAAGATTTTTTAAATTTTGCCTGTAAATGGGTTTAGCCCACTTGGTGTATATTTATATAGATTTACCATATGTCTTTGGAACTAACTTATGTACAGTTGTATATATTCAATAAAGTTAGACCTTTTTCAATAAATTGAAAAGTTATCAAAAACAATTCCGTTTTTATCCACTAAATAAATTGGTTTTTGTCACTTTTAAAATCGAGTTAAACCTTACATCACTTCTCAATGTTATTAATCATATTTATAAGGCGAATGAATACGCAACTGTTCTTAAGTAACATTTTAGCTTTCATAAAAAAACCTACGTTACCGTAAATCGAGTAAACAATTATTTGCACAGGTGGAGAAAGACTGGAGAATAGAAGAGCAGTTTGTGACCGCCCAAGTCCACACGTCTCTCTCAGTAGACTCCGTCAACACGTCACATCCTATGACGGTCGATGTGGCGAGTCCCGAACAGATCAGCGCCATCTTTGATACTATCTCTTACGGGAAAGGTTCGTGTCTTTCCTTAAAACTTGCCAAAGATTTACAAATCAGTCGAACTAGTCATCGTACTCGGGTAAAAAATAATCACCCAAATAATTTTTGTTCGTAGTTCACGTCGGTTGTTGCATGATCTAAGTCGTCACTATCGCAATAGGCTAGATTGTCAAAGATGGGGAGATGAAAGTTCTAACCTTGCTTGGGTGTATTGAGGGTGGCTTTTCCTAAATGGTTTTTCACTTTTCTTCCATACAAATGTGGTTATGTTTCCTCTAAGTTCTACCATCTTCAGTCCTTAAATATTAGGGCAATTAATAGATGTGCGATTAGTGTGACATGATGAAAAAATATATAATTTTCTTACTTTTCTAAATCACAAGATTTTGTAGTAAAGCTCAACATGATGAAAAAATATATAATTTTCTTACTTTTCCAAATCACAAGATTTTGTAGTAAAGCTCAGGTACAGTTCAAACGTTTTGTGATTTTTGTGCAAATCTACAGATTAAGCCTTTTTTTTTATTAAGAGACTTGAACCCCTTTTTCATGATATTGTGGAATCCCGTCATAATAATATTCAAACATTCAACTCTTAACGAAAATTATTATATAGATTACGGATATCTTAGACGGGTAGTAAGAAGCTATAAAGATATTTGGATTTTATTGTGATATTTGCCCCCCAATTGGGCACCAATTATCATGATATTCGCCCGCAATTGGGCATCAATTATAGTGATATTGGATTTTTGATGATGATGATGTGGATTTAATAATGTGGACACGTGTATGCCTTACGGTGAGCAGTAAGTATAATGATACCGGGTTATATAACGATGACGACGACGCGTGTATGCCTTACTACTCACTTGTTATCACACGACTATGACGATTTGATTAAATGTAATTCGATTAAAATCAGTAAAATTTGATGTCTGTACACATTTTTTTTATTTGATTACACTTTCACTGTTATAAAGTTGACATTGATGCAGTTCTTTGTTAATTTCCAAACTGACGCTGAGAGTCAGAGCTAGTGCTGTTCAAAATTTTGTTTTCTTTGTACTGAGTACTGCTTACCATATGGAGATTACTTTTTTCTGTGTGGATTTATACGCACAAGCTGTGCATATATGACCTACCCCTTGCTTCTTGGACTCCTTGTATCCAGTGTTAAAACCAACTAATGGTAGAACTCCTGGCAACCTGATGTTGTGAAGGCTAGCTTCCTATTGGGTAAAGGGAGCCAGCCAGAATTTCACATGATTTTCAAATATAACAGAGTTGGTCTTTTAAAGAAAGAAAGTTTTGAAATGCAATAAATAAAAATTACTTCTGAAAACACGCCATTCTCCACGAGTGAAGTATTAAAAGGAACATTTACATAGAGTTCTTAAAAAAAATACACTTCATCCATGACTTTTTGAATATATGAGAGGGGTCCAAAACAGTATCATTACAACGCGGTGTAAAAAATGTGTATAAATTAGTTTTTAGGCCCGTTTATGACAGGCTTATTATAATATCAACCAACCTAACAAAGCCTAACCTTCAATTGATAAAGGCATGTAAGGCTGGGCTTCATTAGGGAAAAAGTATATTTCTGTCAGCTATAACCTAAAATTGGATAAAATTATAGTGAGCGAAATCAATTCAATTTTTATTAAATAAAAAAAATCATCTAAAATCTATTTCCGTTAAGTTCTGTACCATGCTCTATTACTAAAAGTTTGCAAAGTTTCCGCTTTCAAGGTCATATAGGGGCTTCTGGAGGGTGTGGTAAGACATACATATTATGAAATTATATTATGTAGATAAATGATCTCAAAGTGTCCTTATCTTACAGATTACTTCTCCTAGTGATTTGTTAATAACTTCACTAGCTTCCCGTAGTTAAGGAAGGAATTGACAGTCATTTTATTTATGTATATAATTCCTCTCACTTTTCTACCCATGATCTGTGAACAGATTATAACGTAATTATAGAATAATATCCTGTAAACTAATAGTAATTGTTCTCCTCAATATACAATCTAAAAACTTTCCGAACAGATCTGTAGATTTCAGTTTGGTTAAATGGTTTGAGGTAAAACCAGAACTAAAAATTACATCTTAATTTATAGGTAAATTATGTAATTATTAGTTGATATTTCCTTATGTTTTAGCTGCCAGTGTCATAAGAATGATGGAGCATATTATAACTCCAGCAGTCTTTCAGCAAGGTCTTCATAGATACCTCATAAATGTGTAAGCGACAGATGATAAAACTTTTTTTTTACTAATTCACTGTCATATAGGTCTATTTGTAGCCAATTAAGTAATGAGCCATATATATTATAAGGGGATTTATCATGTTTTTATGTTATGAAAATAATGTATTTTGCCCAGGCACGATAATTGATTCGCCGCTCTAGTACAACATCTTCATAGCTTAAAAATTAAACTTTTTTTAGTTAGGGAAAATTAAATATCTCCAAAATTGTACTTTTTACAATTCTATACAACAATATATTGTTTACAAGTGTGTCCAAATTAAAGCCTTTTGTTAAAATAAATTGTGACACATGTTTAGAAAATACTCACATTTGTTATAAACAAAACTAGCATACATATCTATCGTAGGATAGTAAGTAAAATTTACAAAAAAAAAAACCTTCAATCTGTCTCCAATTCAACTGAATTATTTTCAAGTTTCTTTTTTATTCAAATCAAAAAACTTTTTTTTGCTATCGTTTTAGATATCATAGTTTTGAACTGGAGTAACGAATTATCTTAATTGCTCAAATGTTGAGTGATTAAATACCTATATGTAAAATAAATTTATCTTTCTTCTGAGTATTTGAAAATAGTACGTTAAAAATATAATATTTCAATGGTTGATTTTTCAGAGGAAACAGCAGCGCAGACGCAAACGATCTTTTCACAGCCCTCGACGAGCAATTCACTGAAGATGTTGGCCCCAATATACTGGATTTCCAGACAATCATGGAAACGTGGACTTTACAGATGGGCTACCCGGTGTTGGGTGTGATCCGGGACTACGATTCAGGGGCTGTCACTGTTACACAAGTTTGTTCCTTGCTTCAGCATATATTATAAGACGGTTTTTCTAGCCTAAATTCAGCAGTCAACCAATCTTCCTGGGATAGGAATAACGAGCAGTTCAGGTTCATTGGGGGATTGTATGATCTCAGAATATCAAATAGATACACCGCCCATCTTAGGTGCAGAAAACGACTTTTGCAGGGCAGTATTGATTGGGTGGAAGGGTGGAGGAGGGGAAGACCTTAGAAGTTAAAGCACCTCACGTGCAAATATAATACATTTCTTTTTTATTCCTCCTTCATGCCTAGGCTAGTATCTTATTATTATGAAGTCTATAAAACCTACAATTCCAATAATGTTTAAAAAAATACCTAAATTAATTGTTAAGTTACCCACTTCAGTGGCTAATGTCCAAATACATGATTCTCGTGTTAGACTGGCCTGCTGATGACATGGAGATTGGGACTCGAATCCCTGTCGGTTCTACTGAGGGGGGCTATTCCTAAATTATTTCCAATTCTCCTTCCACTCAAATAAGGATAGATTACCTTTAAAATACTCCTTTTCTCATCCCTACAATATTAGAGTAGTTATCATACACTCGTATAACCTGAACAGGTAATAAGACGTGGTTAATTTTTTTCTAACCATCTCTTACTGAGGGAATTCCCCACGAGACGCCTCAGGTATAGCTCCCCCTACACCTGTATTATATCACCAGTCAAGATTGTACACACTTTTACATCATTAGGGTAAGGATGAGGAAGGTTTAAATGAGAGGTTTTACTACTATTTGCCTGGAAGTAGTGTGAGAAAGCATTTATGAATAAACCACTAGGGGTTGAACATCACCATCGTCATAAAAACAATACGAGACGAGACTGACACCATTGACAGCGTGTCCGTCGGCTGAGGGTCATTTGATGATATATCCTTTTACTAAGAAAGAGCCTGCTAAATATATTGGTATTATTACCACACCTTTATTTAATCCTATTATAAACAGTTTATGATGTTTACGTGTTCCAGGAACGTTTCTTGATCAGACCGTCTACGGGAGGGACAGACACGCACGATTACAAATGGTGGATCCCTTTAACCTATACCACCAAATCTGAAATGGATTTCATCAGCACGGAAACGCGAGCGTGGTTGAACGCTACGGATACCCGAGCGACTCTGACAGGGTTGAACGTCGACCCAGCTGATTGGGTTGTTTTTAATATTCAAGAAACTGGTTAGTCCTCTCCGTATTAGGATTTTGATGGACACAGCTTTTTAGAAAATAAAAGCTTGTGTTTTTGCGATCAATATTGATGACATTTTATTATTTGACTAGTGCTATTTTAGAGGTATTTAAATTTCCAACAAAAGTGACTACAGCAAATAATATGACCTGAACCATGAATACCTTTCTATCTGTCAGACAAGGCCCTTCCTATAAAAATTGGTTTCTAAATGCTTCGTTTTATCCTGGCTTAGATGTCCAAGACCCATATCTTCATCTATATTAATAAAATGAAGAGTTTGTTTGTTATGAACATTGTGCGATATTTACTATACACAGAGAGCTAAAATTTTAAAATTAGTAGCCCTTCTGCACAAACATGTACATCCTGAAGTCAGAATTTTAAACTTTTGATTGTATTTTTAAAAAATAGTTAAAAACTTTGTCGTAAGTAATAAAATAAAAGCAAGATATTTTTCTGTCTGAAGCAAAGAAAAATGAAGTTATTTATATATTGATATAGTTATTTTAATGGTGAAATCGTTCTGTTCATAAAAATGTATATGTTTATTAAAATCGTTTGATCTGAGATAGTGAGTAATATAATTTGATTATTTAATGTGTGGGTTTATCCAAGAGATATTGACATTTTTGACAGTTTTGATTGATTAATATTACTGGTAGTGCTCTAGCTTAGGACAGTTTAAAGTGTTGTGTGATTACCACATTGGTGGTCACATGGTGTAAACTCTAAGATGTCAATGTACCGGATTGCCAGTGATAAGAAGGTCAATGTTCGAATAAGGTTGGACACACTGGGAGTCATTTTACACATATGAACTTCCTTTTTTAATCACCGTGTTCTACTATCTGTTCAGGTTTTAAGCATATTATATGGTAGTTACTAAAAGGGTGTATGGATGGAGAAGGTATCATTTTAAATGTAATCTACCCACATTTGCTTAGAGTAGAAAAACCGTTTAGGAAAACTTTCTATCAAAAGATTTAAAATAAACTACTGTATATTAGGTAATTAATTTATGTATAGTTGATTATAATTTCAATATTAAATATTATCATAATAATTATTAATGTTATTTAAAAATCAATGATATTGATAAAAGATACGATTCTAATCTAGTTTTGACCTTAAAAGATCAGCTCTATTATCATTTTCTTCAAGATTAAATCTGATTGATGTTATTTTCCTATTTCTTAATCTATAAAATTACTTTACTTTTTATTCTAATTAAAATATTTATGTTTATAATGAATCATATCTTTTACATGCTTATAATGCATAATATGTTTTACATGTTTATGTTTATAAGGCATCATATGTTTTACAAGTTTATGTTTATAGCGCATAATATGTTTTACATGTTTATGTTTAGATCACATAATATGTTTTAAAAGCATAATTTAGTTTACATGTTTATGTTTGTTATGATCCAAGGTTTCTACCGCGTCAACTACGACCTGACAAACTGGGGACTACTGGCGGAATATCTCGACAGCGGCGACTACAGTAAGATAATCCCCGTGAACCGCGCTCAGATAGTCGATGATCTGTTCAACCTCGCCAGGGGGGGTTATCTCAACTACACGGTGGTCCTGGACTTGGTCAAGTATCTTCAGAGGGAGGTGGACTACATCCCCTGGAACGCAGCATTGACGGGACTCACCTACGTGGAGAAGAGAATGAGAGGTGCCGATGAATACGACTACGCTGTTTTCAAGGTCGAGCAGTTAACTGTTATGGATTTTTTTAAAGACTTTTATTATTATTATTATTATTATTATTATTATTATTATTATTATTAGCACCACGTCTTACTACCCGTTCGGGCTATAAATTATTATTATTATTATTATTATTATTATTATTATTATTATTATTATTAGCACCGCGTCTTACTACCCGTTCGGGCTATAGGCACTTACGCTAATGTAGGGGGATTATGAGATGAAATGGAGGACCTAGAGTTTAGCGTGGAATCCGAGCCACGGTGGAGGCCTGGCATTCCTCACATTCACAATTTGTGATCAATACATTTCTTGTCAGAGGTGAAGGAAGGGTTTGTCTATCAGACGAATCTGTGCCGGGGGATCGAGAATTGAACCCCGGAACTCCAGCACAGAAGTCTGACGCCTTACCGCTAGACAACCAGCTCACCTTTAAGACTTAAAGTTAATGTAGAAAAACGTGATGGAAGAGGTCTTAAAACTGAGGAATCAGCCTCACTCAGTAACTGAGTTTAAGCGGGGGATGAATGCTTCAATCATTGATTTGGACTTCTTTGAAATAGTTATCTCAACAGTTTTAATTATTTGTAATGGGCATTGCTAGAAATAACTAGGAATTATTCCTCTCATTTAAGATATTTGATGTTCAATACTGCGATGCCATGTGAAACGTATCTAATTACTGTAGAGAAAGCTGTGTTTATACAATTAATTTGATTGTCTCTACTAGATCAATACATTGTTTACTTTGGCTAAAAAAAAATTTGTTTCTGGAGGCATATGCTCGGTAAGCCCCACACTCCGTTCCTCCTGAATCAAATTAAATGGAATGGAAAAAAAATCTTTGAAATATAAATATATATTTTATCTTAGTTTTCATATATTCGTAGAAACATAAGAATAGAAAATACCCAATTCAGTAGTAACATGGTTTAAAGCATAGCTCTCGTAATAGACTTGGCCGGGGATGACGGTTAAATCAGGGTTCAAATCCCGTTTTGGTGTACTTAGGGCTGTTTTTCATAAATTATGTCCCTATTTTCCACTACACAAATATGGGTACACTTCCTCAAAATTCTTCTTTATTCATCCTTTAAATACATGTGCGTATAGCCCGATACGGTAGTAAGACGTGATGATAAAAAATGAACTACTAAGTAAATTAATAAACTACTAAATAAATTAATAACAAAATATATTTACAGTAATATATATATGTGGTATGTTTTTGGTAGGAAGAATAGTATTTGTTATTTACTAAAGTTACTTAAACATTTTTAATACATTCATACATCAACTTATACGTCTTCAACTCATGTTACACGCAGCTGTTATTTTTGATAAATTTTATCAATACCTTGAAAATAACACAAATAATATAGTTAAATGTTATCAATATTGGCCGCAAAGAAATATGTTCGAATTTTCTAAACTGTTCTTCCAACCAAAATCTGGGTTTAGGGTTGAGTGAGGTAAAGGAAGGAGGAGGGTGGACTAATAGGAATAACGATAGCTCACACCAGCTTCCTGGGGTTTGTGGCCAACCAGATTTTTCGAAGAGTTTGCGTCTGTTGCAAACAATGTTATGTGTCGACTCTAACTTGACCTTAGAATGTAAACAAAATCTAGACACCTGAATGCAGGAGGTAAGCTTGTAATTGGGCACATAGCCCAAAATAAAATATTTAAGAGGCCTATTCATACCCTCCCTTCACCAAGGACAGTTAAACTATGGGATGGAAGTAAGTTTTATTTAAAAAGAGCAAGACACCAGTAGGCCTGCAACCAAAATGTTCCTAAAATACACTTTAATTTAAAGTGTATTAACAAAAAAATAGGCATGATTATTTTTTCAATCAGAGAGATTTACATAAAATAAATTCACATCAAATATGAAATTATGAAACAATTAATTCACTAGATATGTATGATTGAAATAATAACTACAATTTGTCTTGTGAATGTTTTATTTACATTTTGGTTTAGGCCAATGATAAACATTACTTTTACTTTGAAAACGATTCCTAAGGGATTGTTTGTTTAAGATTATTATATTTATCAAATTAGAGATCAAACTTCAAGTGTGAATTTGTTTCAAACTATATTTAAGTCAGCAAAAGTAATCGTTACAAATTAACTCCATTATTATTTAAAAAAATTACGAAAATTAAACCAAAAAATAAAATTATTGCATTGTCGATAATGGCCCTACTAATCATGTGAACTGTGAATAAATTTGAATTAATGAATCATGCAGGAATCAATAATAAAATAACAATTTTTCCAACTAAATTTGGTTTAATTTTTCTCTCTATTCTAGAGCTTCCTGTTGAAGCTACTAAGCACCGCCTACAGTGTACTTGGTCTAGAAGAGGCTCCTTCGGACGATCACGTGACCAAACTTAACCGAAACCAGATCCTTACATGGGTTTGCAAACTCGAAGAACCCAACTGTGTGCAAAAGGCACAGGAAATATTTGCGCTACATATGGCTGATTCCCAAAATAATCCGTAAGAATAAATCAATAAGTTTTGAGATATTTAATTTTTACTTAAAATATTTAAACTCGTATATTTATATTACCGTCACCCCACTAAGAGGGCTAACGCCGGGCTGGTGTTGTGCGCTATTTAGGGTTTGTGATCGAGTATATTCCCTCGTGGGTGTACGCATTGCCGATGTTGCTCTACCGATGGGAGAGTGTAGGAAAGAATTTGCCTAAGATTCAATAGACCAAAATCTCTACAGAGTGTCTTTAATGCTGACGGTCTCCAGGTAAAGTTCTTCTCAGTCCCGCTGGAAGGAGTGGTCGTCTAGTTGGGATGGTTTTGCGGCTAAATCTATGTAAAGTCGCCTGTGTGGGAGTGGAGATAGGGATTCCCCTAAACACCACACACAAAGCGATTGGTGGGGCGTACCCGGTTCCGGCCGGGGAAAGTTTGTCAAGACACCTCCAAGAGGTCCCTGCTGGCAAACTTAAGGCTAATGCCTCGGGAAACCGAGGTTACACTTAAGGCTGAGTCTCTGACCTAGTGTAGATACACTGGTGGTCACATATGGAGGGACAAACTCCTCCCGATAAGGACCAATAAACGGCTGGGGAAGTTTCCCGAGCTACCCAGTGATGACGGTATCACCGACAAGCAGGGTTTGGTGGTCCCGAAATGCTCGCTCCATTTGCTTGCACACATGGCTCCACTCAGAGGTTAGGTCCGTGGTGGGTTATAGGTGCCCTGGGACTTGGTTATTGTTCCCCATCGTGGACGCCATATGTCATGCCGATTATGGCACACGATGTTTTGATGGAGACGAGAGTCTCTTCCTATAATGAACCTATTGGATATGTAGCGGATCAATGTCCCAGTCCAAAGAGGGTTCCATAGTCATAATTCAACAAGAAAAACTATCTTTAAATTCTTAAACTTCATTATTTTGTTTAATTTAGATTTCTACCACATTGTTAATTGAAGTTCACTCAATAGTTTTTACTTCTACATCTTAAACATTAAGATGTCAAGTTTGAATACAAAATTAAAATATTAAAATCATATTAATTTACTACAACTGGGTTTATATTCGATTCACTATGGATACATACTTACTAATTACAATTTGATAATATAAAAAATATAGGAAATTCACGTGATTATTTAAAGAGATGTACTACAAACATAGAGAAAAGGTTTCGGTCATAGGTGCTGCATAAATATATTTGCTATTTTTGAATAGGTTCTTCTTTTTGCTAACATAAATACTAATCTTGGGACTAGGTTTTCACGTCTAACAGTAAATTTGCTTTTCTAATATAGGTTAAATACACATGTCAATCACCTTGACAAAGTTAAATAAGTAAGCTAGACAATTCTAACAACGCTTTAGCTCAGTTGGTAGCCTATCTGTTTACTAAGTTAAGGGTCCCGGGTTCAATTCCCGATATGGTCGAATAATTTATCATTGGTAAAATTTTGGCTTACAATTTCACATTTGTGAATTAACGGTCGGGGTTGAGTATGGGTGTTGTGTCCGTTCTAGATTTAATTTAATCCATAGGTCCTGTGCTGATATAATCAGTCTGTTAGAAAGTGCACGTTAAACACCTTAAAAAAAATTAATTGAAATTCTAGCAAGGTGATAATATGTTCCTAGTATTGCAGCCGACCTCAAGTCCGTGGTGTACTGCACGGCGCTGCGCCACGGAGGTGAGCAAGAATGGAACTTCTTGTGGGACAGGTTCCTCGCCTACAGTAACGTGTCTACGGAGCAGACACTCATACTAGGAATACTAGGCTGCACCAGTGACGAGACGTTAGCACACAGGTAAGATATTGAACTGTATGACTCTTTATCTCGTATCGGGATCATCATAAACTTAAAGTTCATGCAACACAACCGGATCCCTCGGGCTTTTAAATGGAAACCAACACTTAGCATAACTTTGACCCAACGTTTACTTTACGTAAAAGTTGTCCAGGGGAGCACTTTCATATTAAGTTACGTTAAATGAAGCGTGCCACGTGTTCCTAACAAAAAAATATTGTTGTGAGAAACTTCAACGTGGATATTTGGTTTTAGATTTGTTTTTTTATAGTGTGCATACGCATTCTTCGCTATGGTTAATATGTTTGTTTTCTGTTGTTGTTTGTTGTTGTGTAAATATGTGGGTAGTTCAGACTGGTAGTAAGACACGAATAATTAAAAACACATTCATTACGAACCTTTTTAGTAATGGTTGAAAATGCCATGAACATATTTTTTTGCCAAGTTTGTTGATGTTTATAAATAATTGCAATTGGGATATTTTTAACATAATATTTACAGGTTTATTGGAAGTATTTTTTTTATTTGATTAGTTCTACGAATAAAAAGATTCAAATTTATTTATAGTGAAATTTTTAGTTTAACTTGATTTTAAATAATAAAATCTTCCTTTCGTAAATGCAAATAGCTTCCATAGCATCTAACAGCTAGAAAAGTTACTAGATGTACTCTCACGAAGCCATACATCCAGCTATGTGCTCTGCAACTGTTACTTTATGCATATATATATAGGTGTTATTATGTATATATATATAGGCGTTATGTATATATACATAATCACACCTACAATATAGTAAAATGTCATAATTTGTGTCAGCCAAATAAGTTTGTTATTTCTAAAGGATTTTCCTCCAAAATCCTATTAATAGTTTTTCATGCATTAACATGTTTTAATTTAGATGAAAATATTGACTTTTTTTTTTCAGATACATGAACCTTTCCCTTTCGAAAACTTCTGGGATTAGAACACAGGACCTGTCTCTTGTGTTCTCCTCTGTTTACAACTCTCACCAGATC